>CM067337.1:32467500-32677500 GCA_034376525.1 Nicotiana benthamiana
AACAGAGACTCAAGTTAAGTGCCTTCGACATCAAAGTTTGACAAGTTCGATATCGATTGAACCGAGTTTAAGGCGAAGCCCCTTCGCCATCAAAGTTTGATAAGTTCGAGCTTCCTCTAACCGAGTTAGAGGCTAAGTGCCCTTGCTATCAATTTTGATAAGTTTGACCTCACTCGAACTGGGACTGAGGCATAGTGCCTTCGCCGTCAAATTTTGATAAGTTCGATCTCACTTGAACTAAGTTTAAGGCTAAGCTCCTTCGCCATCAAAGATTGATAAGTTTGACCTCGCTCGAACTGGGACTCAGGCTAAGCGCCTTTGCCATCAAAGTTTGATATGTTTGAACACACTCGAACTGGGACTCTGGCTAAGTGCCTTCGCCATAAAATTTTGATAAGTTTAACCTGGCTCGAACCTGGACGAGCTATCTTCTCGTTAAGTTTCTGATGAAATCCACAAGACCATAAACCTTGGTCACGAAAGAACGGGGACTCATTGATGAGCCCCCACCTCGCGCAAGTTCATGAATTGACAAAGAACTGAAAAGCAAGGCAAGTAGCGAAAATAAATTCTTTATTCATGAAGTCAGAAATGCAGACTCGTGCACATGAAGGATCTCCTCTAAGGCTGCTGCTCTCACCGAAGCATCTGACACCACTCTCTCCATACACTTTAACATGGAAACTTGGCTCTCCAATGTAGCCAACTTCACTCTTCATTCGGCGTTCTTCTCCCCAACTCTGGCCTGGATCTATTCCATCTCCGACTACATTGCCATTAACTTTCCCTACAGGTGCTCACATTTTGTAGCGACCCCTTTTCCCACTTCGGCTCTTCGTCCTTGAGGCGGATTTGCACTTCAAGCTCGCTCTTGCTGCTGATCTTCTGCATTAGCTCCTGCTCCATCTTCTCTAACTTCTCGCCCAAAGATCGATTGCGGGGATCAGTCCTCAACTATTCATGCAACTCACGGCATCTGTTGCGCTAGTGACGATACTTTTCCAGCATCTGCAAAAAGATCCTCGACCGGATATTGGCCCTGCAAATGTTCTCCACCTCCAACATGTACATCTGCAAAACAAGAAAGCAGTTGAACTAATGCTTATTCTACGTCAAAAAAGGAAGCTAATTGAGGTTAGATATAACGTATCCGTAAGCCCATCACAACCACTTCATCCATCACTTCGGCATCGAAGACATTCAGCAGGGACTCATTCTCAGCTTCCGAACACAACAAGCTGAATTGTGGCACCAAGTTACTTCCTTGCGCTAATAGGTTAACATAGGAGGGGATCTCAAAGAGACGATCTGACCCCTCCGCATATACCACCGAACGAGTAATGCCCTCCTCGAACATCCGAACATCATCAGGGTCCAAGTTGGACTCAGACTCGAATCCATCAAGCATGACACTCTTTCCCCTCTTCGCCGCCAATGGTGTGGCATGAACTTCTAAGGACGGGGAAGGCTCACTCGCTATCAGGATGTCAACACCGAGGATTCGATTCTCTACTACGGTAAGATGTCATGCATCATCAATAGCGGGAGATCCTGGCTGGATCACTGCAACAATGGAATTTTCCTTGCATTTACCAATAGAACCAAATCTGAATCCTCGCTCTACCTCAGAGGTAGATGCCGCAACAAGACCTTCCTCTGGGTCCGCTGGCAGAGAATCCAAGTTGATCACTATCGGAGGAGCAGTCTCAAACCCCACCCTCCATCTCTTTAACGACCCTTCTTCCTCCTCGGTCGACGGTGACTCATGCTAAGGGCAGATAGTACCTCGTCCTGAGATATAGCTCGGGTCGGAGTGGCCAAGATCGCAGATTCTACCGATGATGCCCACGACGAAGGTCCAGCCGTAGGTATTGCATTGAGACGAGTGGACACATCTGGCCGACGGAAAGCTAACTGAGGGGCCCTGACTCTACGAACTCTCCCAGACAATGACAAATGACGATAAAGAGGTAAGGTCAAAGTGAAAATAATCAAATAGAAAATAAAGGTGATATCCCACCTGTCAGGGGCCTATGCCTGAATCTTAAATGAAAGGTCGACCACGTGAAGATCCCCGTTGTATGAGGGAGGAAGCCCTCGACCCATTCTCGATTATCCTCCAAAGGTGGCGGGGGTAGCCTCTAGGCTGCAGAAAAGTGAAACATGTCAATATATTCAACACGAAAGGAGAAAGGATAAAGGCAAACCAAGAACTCCACTAATTTGGGGTGAAGGCTTACGGATAAAATTCCATACCTCAGGAAACCCTGTTGGATCCGCCACTAGGTGTTCGGTCCACCCATAGAAGAAGTTCTAAAAAAAAAACGACGATTGGTCCTGCCGTCCATCCTAACCACTAAGCCCTTCGATCCTCGTAGACGAGCGTGGATCATCATGCCGCAATTTTCTTGGGGAGCGAACAGGCTGAGCACATGCCCAGATTTACCTCACGACCAGACAACTCCGCATATTTGACAAACATAATGAACAACCTATATAGGTAAGGGAAAATCTAAGCGAGACATACCTCATAGTATTGGCAGAAATCGACCACCAGCATTAGAAGTGGGAGTGTGTACCCTACAAGGAAGGGTAAGCATAGAACGTACAGAACCCCGGACAGTCAATTTGAACACGGTCGTCCCTTCCTGCATGTACTATCTCTATATATTTGGGAATGTCCCATCGCTCCCATAAATCTGCTATCCTACCTTCCCGATAAAGGGGGATATCTACCGGTTCCCTCCCGCTGTCGGCGCTAAAATCTGCCACCCATTTTCCCGGGCGGAGTAGAATTTCCCCTCCAAAGGTTCGCATTCCATCGATTTTGTGTCTCTGGCTACTGGAGCGGGGTCCTTAACTGCCGGAGGGATAGTCGGAAGACTATCACGAGAAGAAGTTCATTCCATCTTTAACGACAAAAAATAGGAGGGAGCAACTTCACGAAAGAAGTAAGAAAATTGAAGATTACTGCGAGCAAGAATGTAAAGAAGAGCTCAATTAACAGAAAGAGAGAAAGGCCTCTCCACGAGGCGTTCTCGACTATAAATACAAGATAAAAGATCTGAAAGATGGCCTTCTTTTCCATGACCGAGACAACCCGAAAAAGGGAGGGGAGAACTCCATGAATAGAATCCTTGACCAGCGGGATATGGTAGAGATTCCATTTTCGACTTCCCGTGAAAGGAGTAGTATGATTGTAATTCTCTGAACTTCTACAAGGAGAGACAGGGTAATTTTCTATATAATGAAACTCTTCAATTATTATTTCTATTCAATATTTCCATGTTTCGATTCTGTCCTTCGATCGAGTATTAATTATGTTTGGCTATTATTTACCCCTAGATCTTTTTTGATTGATTTACTTAAAAAGTATTTAACAACTTTTGAGTCAAACAAATATACCAATTCCAGGATCAAATATCCATTATTAAAATGTCCCTTACGAGCCGGAAGAATGACACGAGTGCCCTATATTTATTGGCCGTTACTTCAATAAGTTAAGCCCAAGATGCCCCTGCGCTAGTTCCTCTGCCCGAGGATAAGGTTGAGAATCCAACAAACTCCACAATAAACTCCGAACAATCTGGGGGAGATTTTGCACCATAATGGTCCATGACCTCATTTGTGTCTCTTCAATAGAGACTCCACCTACACTTGGACCCTAAGAGACCCATGTCCTATGTAAGTCGGACGAATAAATGAGCGAAGGAATCTAATCCAATCTATATCACCTGTCATTAAGACAATCAAACTTCAAGCTTACTGCTTGCAGCTGTCAGCTTACTTTCCATACTTAATGCCATTTCCATTTTCACTCATAAGCTTTCTAAGAATTAGCCTTGTATTTTACATATTCAAAGGAAACATTGTAAGATAGTGGATTTGGACTGTTGAATAAAACAATACGCTCTCTTACTCTCTATTCACTTTTTTCTCATTTCAATTGTATTGATTATTTTGTTTGTACTGCTAGTACCCTACTTCCTTATCAAACGTAGAGTGATTTACCTTCTACAGAAACTGTTAGGGCATTTAAGATCAGTGGCTGCTGCAGAAATTTTTATGTTACGCAGAAAAACACAAGATTGTTGGACTCAGATTTTTCCTGTCTGTAGTTTTCCTGTGGTATTTTTGTTGTGATATTTTTCAAAAATGGACAAATGCTCAGCCATGTGGCAATTTGCATGGGAAGTTCAAAATATGTGGTAAGATTTTAAAGCTTATTTGGCAAGTGTTTAGGCCTTCTAGAAGTTAAACTACATGGCAAAGATGTACTTAAAGTGCCTTGACAAATGGCAAAGAGCCTTAAACAAATGGCAAGACAAAACTTGAGTCTTTTTGCCAATAAAATGGTCTTTTCACAAAATAATTTCAATCATCAAACAGACACTTCTCACACGTCTCTCTCCACTTTCTTCCAAATCTATATTTAATTAATATTTTATATTAGTTGGTCTTATTTTTTTAATTAATTGCTGGATTTGAAAATTAATATTTTGCTGATTCTTATATCTTCCTTAATAGAAGTAGGCTTGTTTAATCCTGGGAAAATATTTCACATTACTGAAATAGTTTCTTAGGACAGTGCCTAGCACGCCGCTCACAAATAATATTATTGCAGTATTATTATTATTGTTGTTATTTTCCGGTGTCATTTCCCTACAATCTAAGAAACTATTTCAAAGCAATACTACTATAGAAATTTTTGATGGTGCTGCCAATTCTGGTGTTGTCTCTATTGCTACTGTTCCAGCTGTCCTGCCAGATATCTATGATGTTGCAAATACGTTATTGCATCCACAACTTTGGCAAACAATAATGTCCAAACGCCAGTATGTGAACAAACATGGTTACATATCTAATGCTAATATTAAAACCTTCAAGAAAAATGCACCTCAATGCAATAGAAGAGTTGAGATAAATGACAATCTCGCTAAGTCAAAATTAAATTTGACTAAAGCGACTAATATAATTTTTGCGGTCATTTCTCAAATAAATGATGTGGCTAATGTGAGAGATTGAGTGATAGACTCTGGTGCCACTAGGCACATTTGTGGAAACAAAAATGAATTTTTATCTTAAACGCAAGTTGAGGAAGGAGAAGAATTTATTTATCTCGGTGACTCAAGAACAGTTCGCATTTTTGGGAAAGGAAAAATTCTTCTCGAACTCACATCTGGTAAAACTCTAGCACTGAGTGATGTATTACATGTTCATAATATCCAAAACAATTTGATTTCTATGGGATTATTAGGAAAAGTTGGAGTGAAGGTTTCATTTGAAAATAATGAGATCGTATTAACCAAGAGTAATATTTTAGTGGGCAATGGGTATTGTAACCATGTTTTATTTGTGCTTTTCTGATACTAGCAATGAAAATGCATCTTATCTGCTTATATGGTTGAGGCAATTTCTTTGTGGCATACTAGACCAGGACATGTTAATGTCTCGTATATAAAGAAAATGCAGTTGCTAGGATTAATATCTAATTTAGGCACAAATAATATTAACATGTATGAAATGTGTCCTGAAGCTAAAATTACTAGAAAAACTTATTTTTTATAACTGAACTGTTATCCTTGATTCACATTGATTTAGGCGACTTGAAGCAGATTATGATTAGAGGTGGTAAAAGATATTATGTGACTTTTATTGATGATTTCTCTAGATATACTAAGTTGTATTTGCTTAGAAATACATATGATGCTTTTAATGCTTTTATTTCTTATAAAACTGAGGTTGAAAATCAACTTAGTAAAAAAATCAAGAGAATTAGATATGATAGAGGTGGAGAATTTTTATCATTAAATGAATTTTGTTAAAATAATGGAATTATTCATGAAGTAACTCCGCCTTATTCACTTGAGTCAAATGGAGTAGCTGAAAGAAAAAATAGAACATGAAGGTTTGGGAGAGGGTGATTGAGACAAGGGTGAGGGGAGTGACAACTATATTTGGGAACCAGTTCGTTTTCATGCCGGGCCGCTCCTCTACTGAGGCTATCCACCTCGTCAGGCGGCTGGCGGAGCAATTCAGGGATAACAGGAAGGACCTTCACATGGTGCTTATTGACCTGGAGAAGGCGTATGATAAGGTCCCGAGGGAGGTGCTGTGGCGGTGTTTGGAGGCGAAGAGCGTACCGGAAGCCTACATCAGAGTAATCAAGGACATGTACAATGGAGCTAAGACTAGGGTTAGGACGGTGGGTGGCGATTCAGGCCATTTTCCAGTGGTTACGGGGCTCCATCAAGGATCGGCGCTGAGCCCCCTCTTGTTTGCATTAGTGATAGATGCTCTTACCCGTAATATTCAAGGGGATGTGCCTTGATGTATGTTATTTGCTGATGATATAGTATTGATAGATGAGTCGAGGGCCGGTGTTATCGAGAGGTTAGAGGTATGGCGGCAGACTCTCGAGTCTAAAGGTTTCAAAATAAGCAGATCTAAGACAGAATACCTGGAGTGCAAGTTTAGCGCCGATCAGAGTGAAGTAGGGAGGGACGTGATGATTGGCTCTCAGGCCATCGCCAAGAAGGACTGCGTCCGTTACCTTGGGTCGGTGATTCAGGGATGGAGAGATTGACGGGGACGTCACGCATCGTATAGGAGCAGGGTGGGCTAAGTGGAGGCTTGCATCAGGAGTCCTGTGTGACAGGAAAGTTCCACACAAACTCAAGGGGAAATTCTATAGAGCCGTGGTTAGACCTGCGATGCTGTATGGGGCAGAGTGCTGGCCCGTAAAGAATTCCCATGTTCATAGGATAAGGGTCGCGGAGATGAGGATGCTTAGGTGGATGTGCGGGCATACCAGGCTAGATAAAATTAGGAATGAAATTATTCGGGAGAAGGTGGGGGTGACCCCGGTGGACGAGAAGATGCGCGAAGCGCGGCTGAGGTGGTTCGGGCATGTGCGGAGGAGAAGTCCCGATGCACCGGTGAGGAGCTGCGAATGGCTGGTGATTGCTGGCGGTCGGCGCGGCAGAGGGAGTCCCAAGAAGTATTGGGGAGAGGTGATTAGGCAGGATATGGCTAGAATGCAGGTTTCAGAGGACATGACCCTTGATAGGAAAGCCTGGAGGTCTAGTATCATGGTTGTAGGATAGGGGCACCTAGAGTTTCTCGTCCGCTCCTCCCGGGGTTGGGGGTGGGGTAGCAGGGTTATTCATAGATGATATGTGTTTACTGTACGATACTATTACTTGTTATTGTATTTTGGTATTTTGTTTCCTTTGTTTAGATTATTTCTAACGCTATTTATGCTGGAATTTCTATTGCACTAATGATATACTGTTTCTGCTTTGTTTTGTTTCTGTTTGTTTTACTACTGTTTTCACCTAACCCTATGAGCTGAGGGCCGATTGGAAACAGCCTCCCTGCCCTGTCGAGTAGGGGTAAGGCTCGTCTATATATTGCCCTCCCCAGACCCCACCTGGTGGGAATACACTGGGTAGTTGTTGTTGTTGTTGTTGAAAGAGATGATGAACTCTATGTTAGTTAGTTCTAATGCTCCTGATAATTTGTAGGATGGAGCTATTTTGATCTACATGTCACTTACTAAATAGAATACCACATAGAAGAACATGCAAAACTCCTTATGAATTGTGGAAGGGTCATAAACCTAACTTAAAATATTTAAAAGTGTGGGGGTACCTTGCTAAAGTTCATTTGCCTGAACCTAAAAAAGAAAAAATAGGTTCTAAAACTGCTGATTGCATGGAAATTGGATATGCAGAACATAGTGCTGCATATAGATTTATTGTTTTAAAAGTGATGTGCTTGATTACAATACAATTATTGAGACAAAGAATGCTGAGTTCTTTGAATATATTTATCCATTATCTGATAAAATTTCTCATAAACCTGTCGAAACAAACAATGAAATTACCTCTAATGATGTACTGAAAAGGAGCAAAACTCCTAGGAAAGAATATTTTTCTTAAGGAAATGATTTTCAAACTTTTATTGTCAATAATGAACCATTAAATTATTTTGAATCTATATCTTCTTCAGATGCTAAATATTGGAAAGAGGCAATAAAAATTAAAATTAATTCTATTATAAAAATAATATATGGATTTTAAGTGACTTACCTCCTAGTGCAAAACCTATTGGTTGTAAATGGATTTTCAAAAAGAAATATAATTCTGATGGATCTTTAGATAAATATAAAGCTCGATTAGTAGCAAACGATTTTTCTCAAAAACAAAATATAGACTATTTTGATACATTTGCACCAGTGACTAGAATTTTTTCTATTCAAGTTTTAATCGCCTTAGCTTCAATTCGTAAGCTTTTTATCCACCAAATAGATGTGAAAACTGATTTTCTAAACGGTGATTTAGAAGAAGAAATTTATATGGTTCAACCTGAAGGCTGTCTCATTTCTGGACAAGAAAATAAAGTTTATAAATTAATTTAATCGCTTTATGGCCTTAAACAAGCTCCTAAGCAGTGGTATGAGAAATTTGAACAAGTCTTACTGAGAGACGATTTTTCTTCAGTTGATGTGGATAAATGTGTTTATACTAATGTGGTAGACAATGATTATGTGATAATATGTCTATATGTTGATGACATGCTTATATTTAGTACACGTTTGAATATTGTGCAAAGTACTAAATTATTCTTGTTTTCTAATTTTGATATGAAAGATCCGGGTGAAGTAAATACAATATTGGGAGTTAAAGTTATAAAGAGTGAAGATGGAACAATGTTGTCACAAGAACATTATGTTGAGAGACTTCTTAAGAAGTTTGAATATTTTAATGTCACATCTGTGAGCTCTCCTTTTGATGCTAACTCTAAGTTGAAAAATAATAATAGTGACCCAGTTGCTCAGTCTAAATATGCTCAGATTATTGGAAGTCTGATGCATTTAATGAATTTTACAAGGCTTGATATAGCATATGCTGTGTGTAGACTGAGTAGATATACTCATAATCTCAACATAGAGAGTTGGTATGCATTAGAGAGACTAATGAAATATCTGAGAGGAACCATGAATTATGGTATCATATATAGTGAATTTTCTTCTACTTTAGAAGGGTACAGTGATTCAAACTGGATCTCTAATTCAGATTAGACAAAATCCACTAGTGGATATATATATTCACCTTTGGTGGTTGTGCAATATCGTGAAAATCAGCTAAACAGACAATCATTGCTAGATCGACTATGGAATCAGAGTTTGTAACTCTGGAGTTAGCTGGTACCGAGGTTTAGTGGCTAAGAATCTTCTTAGCAAATATCCTTTTGATAAAGGACGTATTGCCTCATGTGTCTATACACTGTGATTGCCAAGCGGCAATAGTTATAGCAAATAATAAATCTTATAATTTTAAAAGTAGACACATGAAATTGAGACATGATGTCATAAAGAAGCCGCTGAGAGATGAAATAATTTTCATTGATTATGTGAAGTTAGAAGTTAATTTGGAATATCTTCTCACTAAACCCGTGGGAAGAAAATTAATTCTTCGAACCTTAAAAGAGATGGGGCGAAGGCCGATATGTTGTCAATAGAGATGGTAACCCAACCTATGTGATTGGAGATCCCATGAAGTAGGTTCATATGGGTAATAACAAGTCAATTTTGGCAATGATGCACTAAAATAGAGTGATTGACCGCTACTAATTGAGAGGCTGAGTTATAACTCTTAATGAAATTCATAGTCCTTAATGGATGGTGCATTTAAAAGCAGTATACACTTGATGAATTCACCTATATGAGAGCGGAGTGGGTTGCTCCTATGAGATTTTCGCATAGTCTCTGGAGCTCTCATGAATAACCAGGCACACGCATGATCTTTTGGGTGCAAAACCGCGTTGAACAGCAAATTTACCTGGGGTTGAAATAAGATTGATAAAATTTGTGACTTACAATAGGAATTATTGGTTCATAGAAATATTATATTTCACCAGTAATTCCGTGAGTTAAATTTTATTGATCTAAGTTTGGTTCATAGTCAAGAAGACACCAAACATATTGCTTTTGGATCATACAAATGCAGCAAATCTTACTATTCTTTGTATGAATTTTTTGAAAATATGTGGGGGAATTATTCCCCAGACCCCACCTGGTGGGAATACACTGGGTAGTTGTTGTTGTTGTTGCATGTGGGGGAATTGTTATGATATTTTTCAAAAATGGGCAAGTGCTCAACCATGTGGAAACTTGCTTGGAAAGTTCAAAACATGTGGCAAGATTTTAAAGCTTCTTTTGCCAAGTGTTTAGGCCTTCTAGAAGTTAAACTACATGGAAAGATGCATGCAAAGTGCCTTGACAAATGGCAAGACAAAACTTGAGTCTTTTTTGCCTATAAAATGGTCTTTCCATAAGACAATTTCAATCATAAAAAAAGACACTTCTCACACGGCTCTCTCTTCTTTATTCCAAATCTTTTCCTATAATATTTAATTAATTTCACATTAGTTGGTCTTATTTTTTTTATTAATTGCTGGATTTGAAAATTAATATTTTGCTGATTTCTATATCCTCCTTAAAAGAGGTAGACTTGTTTAATCCTGAGAAAATATTTTACATTGCTGAAATACTTTATTAGGACAGTGCCTAGCACGACTCATGCCAGTTGGAATATTTCCGTTCACAAATAATATTATTATAATATTATTATTGTTATTATTTTTCGGTGTCATTACCCTACAATTTTCGGGCTTTATTACTCTCCTGAAGATATTCCTTCATCATTTTTAGGTGTCGATGCAAGCTGATGTTTTTTATTTCAAGGATATGAGTTGGACGGAATTGAATGGACAAAAGTAGATTTTGAAGACAACCAAGAGTGCCTAGATCTTTTTGAAAACGTATTTCTCCTTTTTGATTCTTTTTCTTATTCACTTGGCGTCAGGAGTTTTTATAATCTGCTAGCTTTCTTCTGTCCTGGATTTTTCGTTTACTTTCGTTCTTAATTAAGCAATCACACTGTTGTTCTCTTTTTCCTTTTTAGTCTTTTACATCTTTTTCCCGTTTAGTCTTACTCTTTCCATGTTTAGGAATTGGATGCAAAGGATTAAAATGCATCTGTTCCTATTGTCACAAGTTCTATTTGATATAGCTGCCACCACAATTTTCTTATTGTTGTATTCCTTCTTATGGGTTAAGTAGTGAAATGCTATACATCGAGTCAATCATAAAGAAGATCTCCATAATTTTTTCTACGCAATTTACCATATATATTTGAATGGACATACCAGTTGATCGATGAAATGCCAGATTTTCAGAAGCAAAGTGTTGCAACTAAGTTTAAGCTGGTTATTTTCTTAACTTCTCTATAGAACTTGGTCATGCTAACAAAGTGACTATTTTAGGTATTAAAACCTTGTATCTTAGGGTACCCCTATAGTTGCTCAAGGTTGTCCTCTATCAAAAACTTCTGGCAGGATCATTTGTTCAAACTGGTGCAGCAGTTGGAAAATACAACACCGCACTTCATATGTTGCATAAAACCAAATAATAAGCAGGTTCCTGGCATGTGTGACAAAGATCTTGTCATACAACAGCTCAGATGCTGTGGTGTTCTTGAGGTGGTTCGAATATCAAGATCTGGCTATCCTACTAGGTGAACACATCAAGAATTCACAAGCAGGTGACGTACTTGATCCTTAGTTTGTCGCTGACTTTTCTTTTTGGTTGGTTTTCTACTTATATGAATGCGGTATTTTAGGTACAGCCTCCTTCTGGTGAAGGATAATGCATGTCAAGATAGTATGTCAGTTGCCATTCTTCAGCAGTTTGATATTCCAGAACTGTACCAAGTTGGGTATACAAAGTTATATTTCCGAGCAGGACAGGTGAGCTCATAGTTCCTCGTTTTCTGAAACGAAGATCGGTTTGCCCTATTTGTCAAAAAGACACGTCAGAAAGTTTAAACCTTTTCTAATTTTTACTACTATATAGTTGAAGCAAACTTTGACAAATAATTAAATGTGTAGTGCATTAAATGAACGAAGGCTGGCCTGGACACAATCGTTTTTTTTTAAAAAAAAAAGGCGTGGTGTCTTCCAAACTGGTGACATCACATTGAGGCCATATCATCATGGATATTGGAAAGAAGAACAATCAGAAATGAAGAAAAATATTGTTTATGGCTAACATGTTTCTTCTGATATGTATGACCAATACAGTCTTCTAATGAGGCAATGGGTTTATACCATTGAAGATTGGATTTTCTTTTGTGTGCCTATCTTTGAACTTCTGTCTCTGTAACTTGTAGATTGCTGCATTGGAGAATGTGAGAAACCAAGTTCTGCAAGGTACGCTTGAGGTGCAGAAGTGCTTTCGTGGTCATCGTGCTCGTCGTTACTTCCATGAGCTGAAAGGAGGAGTAATCACAGTTCAATCATGTAAAGCAGATCCCTTTGCAGCTCTTTTTCCCTTTTTCTTTTGAATACAATAGAAGATGATATTCATCAACAATGTTGTGTCTGTCAGTTTTTTTATGAGTATTTGTCCATTTGAAGACTACATTAGATATCTTCGAAGTGTTGGGCAGCAGGGCTGCCATTCCGATGGTTTTAGAAAAAGAATAAATATATAATTTCCTGCTATTTGAACAAATGCTGAAAGTTCTAAAAGTAACTAGTTATATAAACCAGTTCAATTCTGAGCTGATGCATCAATATATAGTAAAAGTTTAAGACTTCCAATGCTGAATTTTACCTGATATTCTGACTCAAAATTCGAGGGTCTCCCGGAAACAACCTCTCTACCCTTCTGTAATAGGGTTCAGTTTTGCGTACATTATACCCTCTCCAGACCCTACTAGTTGTAAGGTTTGCGTACACTATACCCTCTCCAAACCCTACTAGTTGGATTTTACTGGGTATGTTGTTGTTTGACTAAAAATTCGTTTGTGTAGTTATTCGTCGTGAAATAGCAAGAAGCCGGTATAATACTTGGGTAGGGTCTAAGGCGAAGGTGGCTAACAAAAGCGATGAGCAGCTCGTGGCTGTTGTGCAGATACAATCCGGTAAAGTTATTTGTATTGGCATCTCTGTTGATTATGAAATCAAATAGATTTACCCGTCTTTTTTATTGCAGCTATTCGTGGATGGTTGGCTCGAAAGGATCTTAATAAACAGCAGAGTGCAAAAACGTTAAATGTAGGCATCCCAAAAACAGGCAGAAAAATGAAGGTTAAGGTACTCTATCATAAAGATTCAAAGATGTCCATACTAGGTCACTTTGCCTCAGTTTTTGTTCTCTTAATAGAACATATAACAGAAGAATTCGTTTTCTATAAATGTTTTTCCATATTCTTTTATTGAACTTTTCTTCTTTCTTCGTTCAGATAAAATCTGCTTTGGGACTAATATCTTTAAGAATTTGGTGGCATGTTTGATGAAGCCAACTTTAGTTCTTCCTTTTTTTCTTCATTTTTTTGGGATATTGAATCCAATTTTGGGTGTGCAATTGCATATCCGATTTCAGTGTTCGGGGGGTCTTATTTTCATTGTTCTATTCTTACTTTGGAAGATGAAATGCTTCGGCATCTCGAAAATGCCATTATTAAGATTGAAAGAAAAAGACCAGTGAAGGATATGGGTAGAGAGTCCTTTTTTTGGTTTATACATTAGTCCTTCTCTACTCACCTTGTAGAAGCACAAAACGTAAAAAGGACAGCTTGCGAACAGTCACTGACTGATCAATGGGGATAATGGCTTCATTTTCATGCTTTCCTTTTCTTAATTCTTATTGCACTATGGCTTCTCAGTCTTGAAGTCTGATATTAGCCTAAATGCAAACAATGGAGGCAACACTGTAGTCTTTAATATTTTTACTGACTGCCAACACTGCTAGAATGCTATGAGCATGGACAAGGTTTGGGTTGCCCAAATAGTCCAGTCCTCCTTCACTGAAGATCTGGCCCCAGCTTTGAACCATACTGGTTCCTTGAAGTCACTTTCACCCATTTCTCAAGAACTTCTGGGGTGATGCAACCCAGTGCCCCGAGTATGGCCCATCGCCCTTGGATGACCTGGAATTTTTAGTTTTAATCAGGCTGTACCGTGGGCCGGGCCCAGCTCGGAACTGGCTCAAGACCGCTGGCCAAATGGGCCAAAGGGGCCCGGAACCCCAAACTTTTTTTTTAAAATTTTTTTATTTTTTTAAAAAAATGACCAACGGTCAGATTTTTAAAACCTAGCCGTTGGCCATCAAATTCCAACCATTTTGGAGTTAAAAAAATAGCCACTTAGCCGAAACTTTATTTTAACCCAAACTTTATACAATTACATTTTTTTCCAATTTTCAATTATAAATACCTCCTCATTCTTTAATTTTTACTCACAAATTCATCAATCTTTCTCAATCTCTATCTAATTTTCTTCTATAATGCTTACTTTATTATTGCAATTTCGTGAAAAATTGTGAAGTTGGTGAATTGAAGTATTAAAGTCTTCAACGATTTTTAATTTTCAAGAAGTTGTTCGTCAATTTGGTAAACTCGTTCTAACTCTTAAGTTTTAATAATATAGTTTTGTTTGTTTTAGTTTGTATAATTATAATTAATATGACCTTTTCTTTGGAAAAAATGTTTGGTGGTAAGGGAAAATCTAAAATTGGTGAATCTAGTCTCCAAAGCTACTACCCTATAGGTTTCTTCAAACCCTCACTATGTGTATTATATTAGAAAAGTTTTTAATCCTACTTATAAAGTTTGGCCTAGCTCAACCGAAAAAAGAGATATTTATAAATACAAACATGAATGTGGATAGTATTTGCAGTATTTATTTACTCATATAGATTGTCGGATTGCTATTACTACTGATATTGGTAGAAGTGGTAATGACTGTGATTATCTTACTGTAACCACTCATTGGATTGATGAAGAATGGAAAATGCATAAATACATTATTGCTTATAAAATAATTAATTCACGTCACACATGTAAGTTTATTTCTAATACAGTTGCAGATATTTGTAGATATTTTTGCACTAGAGATAAATAATGTCAATTTCTATGGATAATGCTTCTAGTAACACTAATGTCATATGCTTACTTACAACTACACTAAATGCTGCATTTAGTAACTGTTTCTATTTTAGATTTGTTTTTCATATTTACCATTTAATCGTCGGTGATGGTATGAAAATTTTAAATGGAAATTGAAAATGTTAAAATGGCTCTTAATTGGTTTTTTTATTCAAACTGTAGAAGTAGACTTAAAGAATATTTTAAAAAATGTGATAAATTTGGCCATAGAGAAAGAAAGGTTCCTAAAGCTTGTCCGACTAGATGGAATTGTATGCACGAATGTTTAATTGTTGCATATGAATATAGAAACCCAATAAATGCAATGTTTAATGCTCGTGTTGGTGGTGAGGATGATGATGAAATCCTTACAAATCAAGATTGGACGAATATTAAAATTCTTATAAATTTTTTATAACAATTTCACATTGCTACAAACGCATTTTCTGGTTCAAACTGTTTAATTTATATTGCAACACTATGTGATTTGTTTGTTCAACTTTCAGAGGGTGGGGTAATTTATGGATTTTCTATATAAAATGAAAGAAAAGTTTAAGAAATATTTTTTCCCTATCACCCTATTTATGGTATTGCTGCCATGTTAAATCTTACGAAGAAATTAGGAGGTCTCCACTTTTGGTATTCAAATATTTATAGGGCTTTAGATCATTTAGATGAGCAATTAGTTACACTTGCAGATGTAAAAGCCTCAATTAAAATAAATGCTCAAACAGTTTATAATGCTTATCAAAGATCATGCTAGACCACATGTTCCAACTCTTACTTCGTCTAGTTCGCAATCATCTGAAAAAATGCGGGCCTAAAAGCACTTAGTTCTTGGACGGATTTCAGGGGTTCTCAAGGTGATAATATTGATGATACTTCACATCTAAATGAGCTTCAAGTTTATTTGTCGCAGGGCCTTAAAAAGGAGAATCCAGACGGCACCTTTGATCTATTGGAATGGTAGAAGGCCAGATAAAAACTCTTTCCGGTTCTTGCAAGGATGGCTCGGGATATTTTATGTGTTCAAGCTTCAACAGTGGCATTAGAGAGCACTTTCAGTCAAGCGAGACTTAAAATAGGTGATCATAGAGCGTCTGTGAGTGAGAGCTTGGAAAAATCAGTACTTTTCTGAGATTGAATCTGTCACAACCTTATTTCACCAATCGTGAACCTGTCATGACGGCACCAAGTCTTCGCAACTAGGTAAGCCTGACACGTTGCGAAAATTCAACAATCTTTACGAAAACGATAAATAAAACTGAATAACAAAAAAAAATGTATAGGGTGCCGCTTGGCACATACACTTCGAACCGATAATGTAAAACCTCCAAGACCCAGCAACCCACGTGCAACACAGGCTAAGAGTAAAATATAACATACGGCTCTAACATCCAGGAGTGTCTACAACAAACGAGTACAAGAACGAAACTACTACTAAAGGTAGAATAGAAGGAGACTCTTTGGCTCTGCGGACGCGGCAGATGCATTCCTCGAATCTCCAAGTGTAGCTCCTAAAATCACAGATAGCACGCCTAACTAGAAGTACCTGGACCTGCACAACAAAAGTGTGCAGAAGAGTACACCATGAGTACACCACAACGGTACTCAGTAAGTACCAAGTGTAACCTCGATGGAGTAGTGGCGAGGAAGGTCGAGGCCCTACCGAGACGAACATAAGAAATAATGTAAGAATAAGTAAACTGTAGATAGTGAAGTAAATCCTGAATATCTAACAAGACAGTAATTAAAACAGAATGGCTTCAAGTACCAGCTAGAACATAAGAAAAATCACTCAAAGTCAAGATTTTCCACATGGAGCTCCGAGAATTGAACCCGCAGTCCATTTATACCAATATCGGAGGATCTCCCGGGAATCGAATCCGTAGTCCATCATATCTCAGAGGATCTCCGTGAACTGAACCCACAGTCCTTCATACCAATAACAGAGGATCTCCGGGAATTGAACCCGCAGTCCGTCATATCAATATCAGAGGATCTCCAGGGAATCGAACCCGTAGTCCATCATGTCAATATCGAAGGATCTCCCGGGAATTGAACCCGTAGTCCGTCATGTCAATATAAGAGGATCTCCCGGAATTTAACCGGTAGTCCAACTTTCCAATAACAGAGGATCTCCCAGGAATTGAACCCGTAGTCCCAAAAGTAAATACACCATAACAAATCAATATTTAATGGAAAGGAAACCAAATGCAAACAACAAGTAAAATCAAGAATCTAACATGCTTAGCGAAAAAGACAAATATGGCAATTTAGTCAAATAGAGCAAATAAATTACTAACATGCTTTGCCTAAGTCAAAAAAAGTGAAATTTCATCATTAACAATTAAATATGGGAAGAAAACACAGTCTAAATAAGCCAAGTAAGGTGAATTTCGCAATCCCAGCACAAGTACACGCCCGTCACCTCGCGCACCAGGCTTTTAAACAATGACAAAGATATCCTAAGAGGAGAGGTCCCACCCACAAGGTTAGACAAGACACTTACCTCGAATTGGTACAAAATCGCTAAGAAACAATGCCCTTGCCACGAGTATCCGACTCCGAGTGGCCCAAATATATTCAAACCAATTACATATTGTAAATAACATTGCAAGTAACTAATTACACTGTTAAAGTTAAAGCTAAGACGCAAAAATAGGTGAAATGGCCAAAATGCTCCTCATGAAAACATCTCGGAATCAAATAATTTTTACATTTTCAGAAACCTCGTACTCTCACGAGTCTAACCATATAAAAATCTCCCAAATCGGAGTTCAAATACCCCTTCAATTCATCAAAGTTAGGTCTAATAACTTTATCCCAATTTTCATTCAAAAATCCCAAATTAAAGCTTGAATTCCAGATTAGATTAGCGGGTAGTAATAATAATGGAGTAAGGAATCGCTACCCAATTTTTTCCTCTGAAAATCCCTCGAACAATCTCCCAACACCAACCTCTCTAGTTTGAGTTTGATGAAAATGGAAGAAAACCTCGTTTTTGAAAAGTTCATAACTGTTCTGATACTTTGTTCAATGCGATCGCATGAAGGGAGATGCGATCGCGTAGAGTAAAAGTGAAGGCCCAGAAGTTTGGCCTATGCAAACGCAGGGCAGGTCCTGCGATCGTGGAGTAGAAGAAGACAGACCTATGCGATCGCGTAAGGACCCTTGCGATCGCATAGAGGAAGTGGACCTCTGAGTCACCGACTATACTTGTTTGGTGCGAACTCGGAAGAATGAATACGATCGCATAGAAAGAGAGGGTAGATTTATGCGATCGCACCTGCGATCGCATAGAAGGAAAATTTTCCCTTCATAATTTTCACTACGCGATCTCATTGAAGATCATGCGATCGCAGAGAAGGAAGTTCTGCAACATCTACAACAGAAACTCTGCTATGTTCTAAGTTCCAAAATTGTTCTGTTGAGCATCCGAAACACACCCGAGGCCCTCGGAACCTCAACCAAACCTACAGACATAACCCATATCATAATTTGAACTTTTACAATCCATATATCACCTGAAACAATGCTGGAAACTCGAATTAATCAATGATTTGAACGTAAACTTCAAAACATAATAAAACTCGCTTTTCATTCAAAACCTAACCAAAACACGTTCGATTGACTTGAAATTTTTCACGCACGTTCCAAACGACATGACGGTGCAATAGAAACTTTCGGAATCCCGTTCTGACCCTCGTATCCAAATTTCACTATCGGACCGGAAACTTCAAAATTCTAACTTTCGGAATTTATTGCCTAAATGAGCTACGAAAATCCAAAATACATTCCAAACACAATCCCAACCCCGAAATCACCTAACAGAGCTAATGGAACAATTAGTTTTCAATTCCGAGGTGTGTTCTATTTATGAACCATTTTCCAACACTTAAACTCTCATTTAGGGAGTAAGTGTCCCAAAACACTCCGAATTCTATTACTGAACATCCCGACAAACCAAAATAGCAGAATGGACTTAGGGGAAGAAGTTAATGGGAAACGAGGCATAAATTCCAAAGACGACCGGCCAGGTCGTCACAGGATCCGTTCGGAAAGAAGAAATTTTGGACTTGCTAAATCACAACCGAAGATAGACGAAGCTTATGAAGCAATGATAGCGGAACTTGCCGAGAATGCTGCTTCGCCCAGAAGCAGTGTTGAAAAAGCTTCATTACCGCCACCACCAACAGAAATTCCTCCGAACCTTGAATTATTTATGAAATTTGTTAGAGATACTATGTAGACTAATATGTAACTTGTACTTTGGCACATCTTCTTTAGTTTTATTTCCTTTTAATGATGGTATTAGCACCTTGTTGCGTGTATTCCATTGGGGGGGGAGGAAGATTATGAAAGATATTACCATTATTGTTAATGTTGTAATAATAAAAATTATAAGACATTTCCTTGAATATCTCTTTGCAGTATTTTTTATGTTTAAATTTGGCTCTTTAGAAGATTTAACTTACAACTCTATAATATTTTTACAAGAAATAATAAAAGGTAATATATATATACATAACATACTACATATACTACATAATATATATAGATAGAGTACATATAATATGTATAAGCTATATATAAGGAAATATTTTATATATATATATATATATATATATATATATATATATATATATATATATATATATATATATATATATTACAATAAATTGTCTTAGACAAAAATATTTAAAATAATAGCACGGAATGAAAAAGTATGGTAGGCCCGTTTGGGCCCGCGGGCCCAACCCATTTAGCTAGTGACCTTGTGGGTTTAGGCCCACAGTGGTCCGGTTCCACACATTAGGACGATTAGGCCTGGGACCGCCAAAGACCGGCCCGCCAAAGCCCGAGACCGTTTGGCCTGTTTAGGCCCGGGCCTAGCCCAGAATACAGCCTTAGCATCACTCTATCAACTATTTCTCAATCCTAAATTAGCAATCCTCAGTTATGCGAGTCTTATCCATTATTACGTTGTCACGATACGGATTTTGCCACCCTCGGGAATCGTGATGGCGCCTACTAATAGGAGCTAGGCAAACCAACTCAATTTAATTCTTCTAGCAATTTTCGACCATTTAACAAAAATAAAACATAATATGATAAAGCGGAAGTCTTAAATATAAATAAACAGAAAACAGGTGCGGAAATTCAATTACAACTCTACCCAATACTTGAGTCACTAACTCACGAACGTCTATTGAATACTAAGTACAAAGTCTGAATAAAACACAATACTGTTTGTTCCGATACAAGGACAATTCCCCGGCTTTGATAAAATTTTTAATCATTTTTTGCCCTTGTAATTGACATAGACCCCAGTTCTCTAATAAAATGAGGATACTACATTGGGAATAGCCGGGATAGCTCAGTTGGTAGAGCAGAGGACTGAAAATCCTCGTGTCACCAGTTCAAATCTGGTTCCTGGCACATGATTAATTTGTATGGGTCTCTCTTCCCTCGAATTAATTTCTAAATAATTGATATGAATCAACATACATATTCTTTTGGAGTCTAGATTAGAATAATAGATTTATCCAGTTTGGCGAGATATACCCCATCTATGTTCTAGATGGGTAGAGTTTCTTAGATAAAGTAAAACAAACGAAAACAAAGATAGAAGAGACTTCGGGCCATGTGGACGTCAGCAAGGCTACCTCAAAGTCTTTGGACTGAAGTCAGCTCCCAATCAACTACTTCTGTCCAAAAGCTACTCCATCTCCGTGATATGTGCAAAAGAGCACATAAATGTAGCATAAACTCAACCGACCCCATGTGCTATTAAGTTCCTGGCCTAACCCCGGCAAAGTAGTGACGAGGCTAGACATGACTTCCAAACAAATCTGTGCAGTTCAATATATACATATGGAATAGAGAAGAAAACAGAATTTTACCAGTCAAGAGGGAGGGGAACATGACATAGGGAAGCTAACGGTTCGGAAATAAATCAACAATAGACAATGAAACTGTACAACTACAATAATTAACGAGAGCAGGAAAACCAACAGTTGCACGGCACTGTCATTCGTGCTTTTACTCTCCTTCTCATCAAAAGAATCAAATAAAAGTGCACGACATCAACCATCGTGCTTTTCCTCACATAAACACTCATATCATGGCACGGAATGACCCTTCGTGCATCAGTATTCAAATTAGGGCACGTTCCTTCGTGCATTAATCATCAAAACATGGCATGGAATGTTCCTTCGTGCATTAGCATATTCTCAACACAAAGCGTGCACGACATCAACCTTCGTGCTTTATTACTCTTCCTCACCAAAGCAAAAATCACAAGCAAGGGGCTGAGGGGATAAATAAATAGTAATAAAAGTCCTGGCAAGGGAAAACCTCAAGAAACAACAAAATCCCGGCAAAGGAGTAACAAGAATAACTTTCACATCTCGGCAAGAGAGATAATCAATATACGAGTACAGCCCAAAAAGGGAATAATCACATCTCTTTCTCTTTCTTTTATTTCTTACTCAATAATTACATTATCATTCGAGCCAACGCTCCATAGAGTTTTCAATTCATAATTCTTTCTCATACACTTCACATTATATGGAAATCACCAATTAAACAAGGTAGAGTCACTTCTAAACCTATATAGCACAAATAAGGACTCACGATCTTGCTAGACGCTAGTGTATAGATACTCGTCACCATGCCTATATACCATACTCGACAATTAACAATTAGCAAGCAATACTCTAGTCCTACTCCCTCAAGCCAAAGTTAGATCAAACACTTACCTCAACCTCCACGGCACGACTGCTTTCCCTATCGAATTCGGCTCCAACTCAATATAATGTATGAAATAATGACTTTATAATATCAATAATAGCTAAAAAACAAAACCAAACCCAATTCCTAAATATAGATTCCCAAACTTTCTTCCAAAAATTCCAAAATTGACTTCGGGCCCGCTTGGTTGAAATGCGAGGTTCGGATCAAATTCATATCACCCATTCCCCCATGATCCCGGATATATAATTTGTCCGACCCCAATAGGAGGTTTAAATCAAAGAAAATTAAAAAGCCCTAGTGCCACGACCCCAATACCGGTCGTGATGGCGCCCGGCCGTAAGGCTGCGGAAGCCCGACCAATAAAAACACGAATGAAATTCCTGCCCAAGAAGAAGAAATTTCAAGAGCAACAACAAGATTTAATATAATACTCTCAGCCAGGGTTAATTTATAACAAGAAAGACACAACTGAACTATAATCCTCCCAAAACCGAGGAGTCACGAGCACAGAGCCTCCAATAAAATAAGATATAGATCTGAACGGAAGTAAAACAATGTCTGACAGAATAGCAAAAGAAACAACTGATAGATACAGAGTAGGTGGTCCTGCGGACGCTGGGCAACTACCTCAATACTCTGAACCACTCCGGAAAATCAACAGCTGCAACATTAGGTCTCTGGAGCACCTGAATTTGCACACAAGATACAGGGAGTATGGGGTGAGTCTACCAACTCAGCGAGTAATAAGCATGTATAAAAACCCAAAAGCAAGAAATCCACAATAAAGCACAGAGTAAAGCTAGTTTTTTAAACAGTTCTATACAGTGCATGTATCAAATATATCCAAATAAAGCAACAGTAAATAAATGCATGAGATGCAATGCAATGCATGAACGCTACGGAACGTGCAGCCCGATCCATATAGGTACCCGCGCTCACTATGGGGGTTCAGAATCCGGAGGGGATCCTACAGCCCAAGCGCAGCCCGATCCATATAGGTACCCGCGCTCACTGTGGGGGTTCAGAATCCGGAGGGGCTCTTACAGCCCAAGCGCCACATCATACAGTGCCAATTGTTACCACTGTTTTCATCACAATACACGGTGTCCTTTGTTACCACTGTTTTCATCACAATACGCGGTGTCCATAGTTACCATCATTTTCATTAAAATACACGGTGTCCTTAGTTACCACCGTTTTCATTTAAAGCACACGGTGTCCTTAGTTACCACTGTTTTCATTTAAAACACATGGTGTCCTTAGTTACCACCGTTTTAATTTTAAACACACGGTGTCCTTATTTACTACCGTTTTCAATTAAAATAATATACAGTCCAAAAATAGCGAGATAGCACTCGACAACCCTAAATATCATTTAAAAGTCATTAGAGTTTCAAAACGTATAAATATGGTTGAGTTTGCAAAAATAGAAAACTTGGCTGATTTCAAAAAATATGCAAATCATGAAAATTCTGAGATAACGATCCCTGAGGGACCCCACAAGTTGGCACAACGCTCCAAGCATGGCATCAAGCCCAAATATCAGCAATATAATACGCGAAGCAATCGCCAACATAGAACAATACGTCCCTCGGATTAGACCGAGTCACAATTTTCAACATATACGACCCCGCATTAGCCATGAAGTGCGTGTCTAGCCTCATAATAGCATCACAATGTGATATACCAAGGTTTCAAACCCTCTGGTCATCATTTACACCTATTATTCACCTCAAGCCGGCTGCAAACTAGCTTATAATGCCTTTCACTCGAGAATCTACCTCCGCGGATGCCAAATCTGATCAAAACCAATAGGAATACGTCAAAATAGTCTAATGGGACATAACCCAATCGAAATAACTCGAAATACACCCAAAAATAGGAAGTTGGAAAAACCCGAGCCCCGGTCCCACTTCTCGAAATATTATGAAATTTACATTTCAGAATCCTCGTCTCGCCGAGTCCATACATATCAAATTTACAAGAATCGAAGTCCATTTGACCCCTCAAATCGACACTTAAAGCTCACTTGGGTTCAAGCCCAACCACCATTGTCTACATTAAAAACCTTGAATTCTTTGTGTTTAATACATGATTTTACAACATATTGACATACTATAGGTCCAAGACCTGATGAATCCCCTCAAAAACCTCTCCAAAAATCTCCCACAATCGCCTTAGCTCGAAGTCTAAATGTTCCTCTCCTATTAAATTTGAAAACCTACTATTGCATTACACATGCCATTTTCCGCTTCTGCGGCCTCTTCTCCGCTTCCGCAATCTCGCTTCTGCGACCTCTAAGTCTGCTTTTGCGGTCCAAACTTAAATCCCAGCGACCACTCTGCGGTCACTAACCGCGCCGCGACTTCTGCTCATGCGGTTAATCGCCGCTTCTGCGGTCTCTGCCCTTTCCTCCTTGGACACTTCTGCGGTTCTAATTCCGCTTCAGCGGACGTCGCCTTCGCGGCCCAATGTCCGCAAACGCGGAAATACTTGATGATAGATCCCAAAAATCTGATGCAACTCCAAAATTCTTGGTTTAACCATCCAAATTCACCCCGGGGCCCCCGGACCCCAACCAAAATCACCAACCTACTCCAAAATATCATACAAACTTGTTGCACTCATAAAAACATTTTCTTAAACACAAAAATCATCCAACCATAGTGGATTTAGACCTAAATTTCAACTATAACTTCCGGAACTAACATTCGATCAAAACCCAACCAAACGACGTCTGAATGACCTGAAAATTTGCAGACATATCCAAAATCACCTAATAAGCTACAGCAACTCTTGGAATTCCATTTTGACCCTTGAGTCGAAATCTCACCTATCAACCGGAATTTCCCAAAATTCGAACTTAGCCAATTAAAGCCTAATTCTACACCGGACCTCCCAATTAAATTTTGATTTCGCTCCCAAGTCCAAAATCACCATCCGGAACTAGTCAAGTCATCGAAAATCCATTTCGAGCCCTCTAATTCATAAGCCAACGTCCGGTTGTCTTTTCCAACGTAAGATTTCCTTCAAGAGACTATTAATATCATATCTAACAAAATTCAATCCAACATATCTCAAACTCACCAAATACATATATCAACACACGGGGAAGCATATTACGGGTATAACGGGGCTGAAATTCGAAAGGCGACGGGTCGGGTCGTCACTTTCTCCCCAACTAAAACAAATGCTCATCCTCGAGTGAGTCAAGAAACATACCTAGAGTCTCAAACAAATGAAGATATCTGCTCCGCATCTCCTGCGCGGTCTCCCAAGTGGCTTCCTCTAGGGTCCGACCTCTCCACTGCACCTTCACCGAAGCTATGTCTTTTGATCTCAACTTTCGAACCTGTCGACCCAAAATAGCCACTAGCTCCACCTCATGGGGCAAGTCCTCATCCAACTGGATCGTGCTGAAATCTAACACATGAGATGGGTCTCCAACATACTTTCTAAGCATAGAAACATGAAACATCGGGTGAACCCCGATAAACTAGGTGGCAAAGCAATCATATAGGCCACCTCCCCAATCCTCCTGATAATATCAAAAGGTCTAATGAACCGCGGACTCATCTTCCCTTTCTTTCCAAACCTCATCACGCCTTTCATAGGAGAGACCTTCAATAGAACCTTCTCGCCCACCATATAAGATACATCCCGAACCTTCCGGTCCGCATAACTCTTCTGACGCGACTGAGCTGTACGAAGTCTCTGCTGGATAACTTTCACTTTCTCTAAGGCATCCTGAACTAGCTCTATACCCAGTAGTCTAGCCTCGCCGGGCTCAAACCAACCAACTGGAGATCTACACCGTCTCCCATATAAAGCCTCATACAGCGCCATCTGAATGCTGGACTGATAACTGTTATTATACGCAAACTCTGCAAGGGGCAAGAACTCAACCCAAGAACCTCCAAAATCAATAGCACAAGCACGCAACATGTCCTCCAATATCTGAATAGTACGCTCGAACTGTCTGTCCGTCTGAGGATGAAAAGCTGTGCTCATTTGAATCTGAGTGCCCAACTCCCGTTGAAAGGTCTTCCGGAACTGAGAAGAAAACTGAGTACCCCTATATGAGACAATAGAACTGGGACCCCATGCAACTCCACAATCTCATGGATGAAAATCTCTGCCAATCGCTCCGACGAATAGGTAGTACACACTAGAATGAAATGCGCAGACTTGGTCAGTCTATCCACAATCACCCAAATAGAACCAAAGTTCCTCGAGGTACGAGGGAGACCACTCACAAAGTCCATAGTAATCTTCTCCCATTTCCACTCCGAAATATCCATATGGTCAAGCACACCACCGGGTCTCTGATGCTCATATTTGACCTACTGACGATTTAGACACCTAGCCACATAACTCACAATGTCCTTTTTCATTCCCCTCCACCAATAATGCTATCTCAAGTCCTGGTACATCTTCGCGGCACCCGAATGAATAGAATAATGCGAGTTGTGGGCCTCCTCTAATATCAAATCTCGGAGCCCATCCACATTGGGCACGTAAATCCGGCCGTGCATCCGCAACACACCATCACTACCAATAGTCACATCTCTGGCATCATATGCTGGACCCTGTCCTTCAGGACAAGAAAATGCGGGTCATCATACTGGCACTCCCTGATGTGATCATATAAAGAAGACCGGGAAACCACACAAGCCAATACCCTGCTGGTCTCGGAAATATCTAATCTCACCATACGATTGGCCAGGGACTGAACATCAACTGCAAGGGGCCTCTCCCCAACTGGAATGTACGCAAGCTACCCATTCTCACCGCGGCCACTGCATTGGCCTTCCCCGGATGATACAATATGGTAATATCATAATCATTGAGTAACTCAAGCCATCTCCACTGTCTCAAATTCAGATCTTTCTGCTTGAACAATTGCTGAAGGCTACGATGACCCGTATACACCTCGCTAGATACTCCATATAGATAGTGCCTCCAAATCTTCAAGGCATGAATTATTGCATCCAACTCCAAGTCATGAACAGGGTAGTTTTTCTCTTGGGGCTTCAACTGCCGAGAAGCATATGCAATCACTCTACCCTTCTGCATCAAAACACACCCAATACCAATCCTCGAAGCATCGCAATATACTGTATAAGAACCTGAAGCAGCTGGCAATACTAACACTAGAGCCGTAGTCAACAATGACTTGATCTTTTGAAAGCTCTCCTCGCACTCATTAGACCACACAAATGGTGCATTCTTCTACGTCAACTTCGTCAAAGGCGAAGTAATAGATGAAAAACCCTGAACGAACCTGCGGTAATAACCCGCTTAACCAAGGAAACTCCGAATCTCAGAAGCTGAGGACAGTCTAGGACAACTCTGCACAGCCTCGGTCTTCTTTTTGGTCAACCTGAATACCATCACTGACACCACGTGTCCCAGAAAAACCAAGGAACTAAGCCAAAACTCATACTTGGAGAACTTTGCATAATACTTCACCTCCCTCAATCTCTACAATACCATCCTCAAATTCTACGCGTGCTCCTCCTTGCTACGCGAGTAAACAAGAATATCATCAATAAACACGATCACAAAAGAATCCAAATGCGGCCGAAATACACTATTCATCAAGTGCATGAATGCTGCTGGGGCATTAGTCAGCCCAAATGACATAACCTGAAACTCATAATGCCCATATCTCGTCCTGAAAGCAGTCTTCATAATATCAGAATCCCTAATCTTCAGCTGGTGATAGCCGGAACAGAGATCAATCTTAGAGAATACCTTTGCTCCTTGAAGCTGGTCAAATAAATCCTCAATACGAGGTAATGGATACTTGTTCTTCACTATCACTTTGTTCAACTGTGTGTAATCAATGCACATTCTCATTGTGCCATCCTTCTTCTTAACAAATAACACCGGTGCGCCACACGACAACACACTCGGGCAAATGAACCCTTTATCTAGGAGTTCCTACAGCTACTTCTTCAGCTCCTTTAGCTCTGCTGGTGCCATACGATAGGGAGGAGCAGAAATGGGCTGAGTGCCCAGCACCAAATAAATATCGAAGTCAATATCCTTGTCCGGCGGCATGCCCTACAGGTCTGCTGGAAATACATCAGGAAACTCCCTCACCACGGGAACCGAATCAAGAATAGGAGTCTCAGCTTAAACATCCCTCACAAATGCTAGATATGATAAACATCCTTTCCCAACCATCCGCTAGGCCTTTAAGAAAGAGATTACCCTGTTGGGTCCATAATTAGTCGAACCACGCCACTTAACCCTTGGAATACCAGGCATAGCCAATGTGACTGTCTTGGCGTGACAGTCCCGAATAGCATGGCACGGTGATAACCAATCCATTCCCAGAATAACATCAAAATCAACCATGCTGAAAAGCAGCAAATCAGCTCGGGTCTCCAGACCCTCAATAGTAACAAGACAGGACCGATTCACGTGGTCAACAATAATAGTATCACCCACTGGGGTAGATACATGCACAGGCAATGAGAGACACCCTCGGGTAGTCCCCAAATGATGGGCAAAGTAAGCAGACAAGTAAGAATATGTTGACCCGGGATCAAACAAAACAGAAGCATCCCTGTGGCAAATTGAGATAATACCTGTGATCTCTGCATCCGAAGCAACAACATCTCTCCTGTCTGGGAGTGCATAGAAATGAGCCTGACCACCGCTTGATCGCTCATCCCTCCTGGGGCAGCCTCTAAATGACTGACCCCCACCCCTAATATACTAGGGTGGTGCTGAAACATATGGAGAAGAAGAGGAGGGCTGATCCCTCTGCTGAAACCTACCACCACGAAGTCGAGGACAATTTCTTTCACATGACCAAACTCCCCACTCTCATGACATATGCCTGAATCTGGAGAAGGGGATTAAAGGGAACCCCTCGCCGCAGATGAACCCTGGGATGACAAAGTGGGTGCAGAACTCTGAACTAGAAGGGCACTGAGTGAAGACTGGCCCTGCTGGTCACCCTGACAGCAACGACCAGGAAAAACTCCATTGTACTATGGGAGGCCTGACTGAGGAGGCATGAAAGAACAACCTCTGCCCTGATGAAACTGCCCCTAGATGGAGCGCTACCATAACTGCCCGAACCTTGAGGCCTCTTGGCCTCCCTCTCCTCTCGCTCTCGACGGCGAGGCATCTCAATATCACAGGATATATCCTCTGCCTCCTCAAAGGTATGACTTCAGGACCCTCTCTCCAGTCATCAAAATACGAATGGGATAAATGAGCCCGTCCACAAATCGTCTAATCCTCTCCTGATCCGTCTGGACCATCCACGAAGCATAATGAGCTAACTCAGCAAACCTCATCTCATACTGTGTCACATATTATCCGCCCCTGGCGAAGCATCTCAAACTGCCTGCGTAACTCCTCCCTCGGTGACCTAGGTACCCACTTCTCCAAGACGATAGTGGAGAACTCCTACCAAGAAAACGGTGCCGACCCTGGTGGCCTATGCCACTCATATGCCTCCCACCAGGTGAAGGCTGCTCTTGAGAACTGAAAAGTAGTAAAGGATACGCCACTAGTTTCCAAAATACCTGCTCTCGTGAGCATGCGTCAACGCTTTTCAAGAAACCCCTAGGCATCCTCGCCCGGAACATCACTAAAAGTCAGAGATGAAAGTATGCTTAACCTCTCCAGACGACGCTGCTCGTCATCTGGCATCACTGGTACCCCATCACCCTAAACTAGAACAACTGGCTGAGCAGGGGCCACTGGCTGAACTGGTGGTGCCTCTGGGTCTGCAATCTCTGTGCACCCTGCTTTAGAGTGCGAGCTGCGGGGGTCTCATGACCACTCCCGGTATGAGAGGTAGCCGCTGCAGTGGTAGCTGATACCACGTGAGCTAACCCTGTGCAGGCGGATAAGATCTGAGCCAATGTCTCCTCAGAGCAGGTATCACAATGGGCACTGCCGGTGCCTGAGTAGGTGCTTGTAGAGCCTCAACAACTGGGGGATGATCCTGAAGAGGTGCAACAGGATGGGTCGACAGGTACTGCCCCTGATGCTCTCCCACGCCTCGGCCACGTCCGCGTCCACGGCCTCTAGCTAGTGGAAATAGGGGTCGTCCCCCACGTCCGGTAGCACGGGTCCTTGCCATCTGTGAGAGAATAGAATAAGAAGTTTCAGTTCTCAAATCGACAAAGCCGTACGATAAGAGTTCAAAGAATATGAAGTGTTTCCTAAAGGTTTTGCAGCCTCCAGAGGATAGATACGGACATCTACGTACCTATCCACAAGACTCTACCAAACTGGCTCTTAACTCGTGAGGCCTAGTAAACCTAGGCTCTGATACCAACTTGTCACGACCCCAATCCCGGTCGTGATGGCGCCTGGCCGCAAGGCTGCGAAAGCCCGACCAATCAAACCACGAATAGTATTCCAGCCCAAGAAGAAGAAAATTCAAGACCAACAACAAGATTTAATATCAATTTCCCAGCCAGGGATAATTTATAACAAGAAAGACACAACTGAACAATAATCCTCCTAAAACCGAGGAGTCACGAGTACAACGGCTCTAATAAAATAAGATACAGGTCTCAATAGAAGTAATGCAATGTCTGACAAAATAGTAAAAGAAACAACTGATAGAGACAGAGTAGGTGGTCCTGCGGACGCTGGGCAGCTACCTCTATACTCTGAACCACTCCGGAAAATCAACAACTGCAGCACTAGGTCTCTGGAGCACCTAAATCTGCACACAAAGTGCAGGGAGTATGGGGTGAGTCTACCAACTCAGCAAGTAATAAGCATGTATAAAAACTCGAAAGTAAGAAATCCACAATAAAGCACAAAGTAAATCTAGTTAAACAGTTCTATACAGTACATGTCTCAAATAATTCCAAATAAAGCAACAGTAAATAAATGCATGAGATGCAATGCAATGCATGAACACTATGGAATGTGCAGCCCGATCCATATGGGTACCCGCACTCACTGTAGGGATTCAGACTCTGGAGGGGCTCCTACAACCCAAGCGCCATATCATACTGTGCTAATAGTTACTACCGTTTTCATCACAATACATGCTGTCCTTTGTTACCGTCGTTTCCAATTCAATACGCGGTGTCCTTACTTACCATCATTTCATTAATATACACGGTGTCCTTAGTTACCATCGTTTTCATTTAAAGCACTCGGTGTCCTTAGTTACCACTATTTTCGTTTAAAACACACGGTGTCCTTAGTTACCACCGTTTTCATTTTAAGCACACAGTGTCCTTATTTATCACCATTTTCATTTAAAATAATATACAGTCCAAAAAATAGCGAGATAGCACTAAACAGCCCAATATATCAGTCATTACAGTTTCAAAACGTATAACTATTGCTGAGTTTGCAAAAATAGTATTTAAATCTGTCTGATTTCAAATAATATGCAAATCTTGAAATTCTGAGATAACAATCCCTGAAGGATACCACAAGTCGGCACAAGGCCCCAAACATGGCATCAAGCCCAAATATCATCAGCATAATACGCGAAGCAATCGCCAACATAGAACAATACGTCCCTCGGATTAGATTGAGTCACAATTTTCAGCATATACGACCCCGCACTAGCCATGGAGTGCGTGTCTAGCCTCATAATGGCGTCACAATATGATATACTAGGTCTTCAAACCCTGGGGTCATCATCTACACCCATTACCCACCTCAAGCCGGCCGCAAACTAGCTCGCTATGCCTTTTCCTCGATAATATACCTTTGCGGATGCCAGATCTGACCAAAACCAATAGAATACGTTAACATAGGCTAATGGGACATAATCCAATCGAAATTACTCGAAATACACCCAAAAACACGAAGTTGGAAAAACTCGAGCCATTAGCCCACTTCTCGAAACATTATAAAATTCACATTTTCAGAATCCTCGTCTTGCCACGAGTCCATACATATCAAATTTACGAGAATCGGAGTCCATTTGACCCCTCAAATCGACACTTAAAGTTCTCTTGGGTTTAAGCCCTAACTGTTAGAAAATACGCTTAACGCTAGAGGGAGGGGTGAATAGCGTTATAATAAAAATTAGCGTAAACTTGCGGAATTTAAAAATTGCAGGAAAGAAATAAGTGCGATAAGTAAATAAATAAGAGCGAACGCACCGATGTATCCTGGTTCACCACAACCCGTGGCTAGTCCAGTCCCCGAGAGACTCTCTCGAGATTTCCACTAACACTGTTAAGCTTACGGGTGCTCAACAAACCTTTACAAACTGAGGACACAAGCCTCAACAACCTTTGCTTGAAGATACAACACTCCAAGACTTCAACCAAAGGAAACACAAGTTCCTTCTTACAATACAAGGGACTAACACTTCCCTTCAAGTGTATAAAACACTTAGCACTCACTTAAACAAGACTCTCTTAATAGAGTAGATATGAGTAAACAGATACGCTCAAGAACGCAACAACTTTCGTCAAGAATTTTGGCTCTCAAAACTTATGTAATGAATAGAAAGTGATGAACAATAGAGTATGCAAGCTATAGCAATAATATGATCAGTTGTTGTGTATAGAAGACTGATTTGAAGTTGTATTTATAGTTGCAAAACCATGCATTACTGTTGCCTAATTGCCAATTAAGAATTGCTGATATTACTCAGTGACAATCGATTGTCAAAAAGCCACAATCGATTGTTTGCCAATCATTCCAAAAAGATTTTACGCTTAACAATCGATTATCTAAGATCAATAATCGATTACTGGCAACGTTCAAAAATCATTTCCGGATTTTACTTAAAACAATCGATTGTCAGAAATCTACAATCGATTACTTGGCAACGTTCAAAAAATCTTTTTCAGATTTTATTTAAAACAATCGATTATTAGAAATCTATAATCGATTACCTGACGGTGTTTGAAAATATTTTGGCAACGGTCAAATACACAATCGATTATGCTGTGAGAACAATCGATTATATATCAGTCTTTGAAAAATCAATTAGACACTGCCTTAATGCACTCGATTGTCAAAGGTACACAATTGATTATATTATGACTTTGAAAATGTCTGATAGACACTACCTCAACACAATCGATTGTCATAAGTTCACAATCGATTATTTTGTAGCTTTGAAAAACTTTAATGTACACTGCCTCAACACAATCGATTGTCATAAGTTCACAATCGATTATTTTGTAGCTTTGAAAAACTTTGATGTACACTGCCTCAACACAATCAATTGTCATAAGTTCACAATCGATTGTCATGCAGCTGACTTCACATAATCGATTATCATAAGTACATAATCGATTATCTTAGTCCAGATTTTAGAGGCATGTTTAAAAATCATTTTGACTAAAGTAAATATGCATGATTTAAAATCATTTTGCTTTAAATTAAATATGCATGATTTGATAAAAATGTTTTTACGAGAGAAGCCAAGTCTTGAGTCAAGTTGTCGGATCAAGATCACAATAAAAGAATGACTCATGTATAACGTTATATCTTTGCTTGATCTTGTTCTTGTGCTTGAATCTCGTTATATATCAATTGTGCTCTTGTGCTTGGACCTCGTCATATGTCCATCGCGCATAGTTTGTCATTCATCAAAACCTACAAATATGAACACACGTTTTAGTATAGTGCCTTGAGAACGTGTTTCAACAATTTCCCCCTTTTTGATAATGGAAAACTTTAGTCGGGATATGCATATTTGATAATTCATAATGACGATTCAAGACAAGTAAGGATATGCAACAATATGCAACAAGTCTCTAGATGTGCAATTAGTTCCCCCTCAACATATGAGTTCCCCCTCAATTTATGCCAATAAAAAATTAGTGCATATCCCTTATTGTTCCCCCTTTTGACATTAGCAAAAATGGAAAAAGTAAAAGACATAAAAAGGCAAGTAATATCAACATAATCGATTATTGATTCTAGATAATCGATTATATACTAAAGAGAAAGCGATTATCCTTATGAGAAAACGTTTATTCTGCATCAATCTTTATAATTCCCCCTGCCTTTAGGGCGATACCTGCAAAAATTCGTTAGACGTCTCTGACGCTCAAGTTAGAAATCATGTGAAAGGGAAAATGCAATGCATGACTTAGATCAACGTGGAGTCAAGAATCCCGAGTTCACTACGAATTAGGAAAAAGGACTCTTTCTCTAAGGGTTTTGTAAAAATGTCGTCCAATTGATCTTTGGTTTCAACAAATTCAATTTCGACATCACCCTTGAGAACGTGATCTCTTATAAAATGATTCCTAATTTCAATGTGTTTTGTTCTTGAATGAAGAACGGGGTTCTTCATCAGGCATATGGCGCTAGTATTATCACATCTAAGAGGGATATGATCAAGACTTAGGCCATAGTCCAAGAGTTGTTGTTTCATCCAAAGGATTTGAGCGCAATAACTCCCCGCGGCTACATATTCAGCCTCGGTTGTGGACAACGCAACACTTACTTGTTTCTTGCTAAACCAAGAAACGAGAGAGCTACCGAGCAAATGGCAAGTGCCACTAGTGCTCTTGCGGTCCAATTTGCATCCAGCAAAATCGGAATCGGAATAACCAACAAGTTGGCATGAAGAACCTTTGGGATACTAGCAGTAAGATAAAGGAGAGATCCAATCATACCTCGATACTTTTTGGTGTCGACTTCCTTACCTTTCTCATCTTTGTCTAGATGATCGGATGTGCTCATGGGAGTGGCCATTTCTTTTGCGTTGGTCATTTCAAATCGTTTCACCAATTCTTTGCAATATTTAGCTTGACAAATGAAAGTTCCTTCTTTCATTTGCTTTACTTGCAGCCCCAAAAAGAATGTTAGCTCACCCATCATAGACATCTCAAATTCGCTTGTCATTAAATCGGAAAATTCCTGTTCGAGAGGGTGATCTTTGATTGTCCTCCATTCGTTAGGCATTTTCGTTTCTTTCTCCAATTGTGGCGCTTCCTCCGATAATTGATCCAAGATTTCATCTTGAGTTTCCTTCGGAGTTTCCTTTTGTACTTTGTCTTGAGGACTTAGTGAGTTTAAAACACCTGCAAGATCAAAATCAGAATCCTTTCTCGCCATGCGAGCATTATTTTTGGAAAACACAATATGAGGGGATTCCTCCACAGTTTCGGTTCTATTATTGAATACTCTATATGCTTTGCTACGTGAGGAATAACCAATAAAAATTCCTTCATCGGATTTGGCATCAAATTTTCCCAATTGATCTTTTCCATTGTTATGAATAAAGCATTTACAACTGAATACTCTAAAATGGGAGATATTTGGTTTCCTTCCCTTGTAGAGTTCATAAGGGGTTTTCATGAGTATTGGCCTTATGACTACTCTATTCAAAACGTAGCATGCGGTACTTACGGCATCCGCCCAAAAATGTTAGGGAATCTTAGCCTCATCGAGCATGGTTCTAGCCATCTCTTCGAGACACCTATTTTTCCTTTCCACCACCCCATTTTGTTGTGGTGTTCATGGAGCGGAGAAGGTGTGCTCGATACCGAGTTCGTCACAAAGGTCCGCAAAGAGATTGTGATCAAACTCTTCCCCATGATCACTTCTTATTGAAGTGACGGTTGTGTCCTTTTCGTTTTGAACACGTTTAAGAAAATATTTAAAATTATGAAAAGCTTCACTTTTATGAGCAAGAAATAGAGTCCATGTAAATCTAGAATAATCATCAACAATAACAAAAGCATAATGATTTCTACCAAGAATATCAATGCGAGATGGTCCAAATAAGTCCATGTGAAGTAATTGCACTAGTAGTTGAAACAATATTTTTCGATTTAAAAGATGCTTTTGTTTGCTTCCCTTTTTGACAAGAATCACAAATAGAGTCTTTTTCTAATTTCAAGATTGGAAGACCAATAACTAAATTTTGTGAAACCAATTTGTTCAAAAGATGCATGTTGATGTGAGCTACTCTACGATGCCATAACCATGTATCATCCTCTTTGCTCATAAGACAATTCACATATTCAGGTGAAGAATTTGCAAGATCAACCATATAGATGTTATCCATTCTAAAACCTCGAAGGATAATTTTAAAATCGCTACGTCGAAAAATTAAGCATTCATTTGAATCAAATAAAACAAGATTTCCCTTGTCACATAATTGACTTATGCTCAAGAGATTATGTTTTAGACCCTTAACTAGCAATATATTCTTAATGGAAGAGGAGTCATCCTTACCGACCGATCCAATGCCGATGATTTTTCCTTTGTTGTTATCACCAAAAATAACGCTTCCTCCTTCCTTGTGTTCTAGTTGAAGGAACTTGGATTCGTCTCTAGTCATGTGCTTGGAGCATCCACTATCAAGGTACCAAAGTACACTTGACCCCTTAAAACACACCTACAAAACAGATTAATGAGTTTTAGGTACCCATGCCATTTTGGGTCCTTGGGGGTTAGGCAAATCATAGTGATGTGATTGAGTGTTATGTCTATGTCGTGTAAAACACGCAGGAGCAATATGTCCAATTCGTCTACAAATAATGACAAATCACGTTAGGATTATGCATCCTTCTAGGTTGGTAGTAGTTGGACGGATGAAAATTGTTTACTCTATTTTCGACAATATGACTATTGCGCGTTTCATGAAAGTCATTTCTCCTGCTATTTGTTCTAGGACATGCAGCATTTCTAGAATAATTATTTCTAGGTTGGAAGCCATTTCTAGGTGTTCTAAAAGGTTCAAAATTCCTTCTAGTGTTTGGCCTAGAATATGCATTATTTCTAGAGTGATTATTTCTAGGTTGCGATTGTTGAAAGCCATTTCTAGGTTTGTTATATCTAGGATGAGCGTTTGTTTTATTAATCATAGGTTGAGCCTTAGGTTGTTGGGGGTTGGCTTCAACCTTTTCTTTAGGCTCATTTTTAAAGCCTATGCCATGCTTGGTCGACTTCAAATTAACAAGAACTTCATTCAAATTTTTATGAGAAGAATTAAATTTATCTAGGGTGCCTTAAGTCTTTCTACCTCATTTTTGAGATGCATTCAAGTACAATTTTTACTAGAGCTCTCGGGTTTGTCGGCGCTTCTCTTGCCGAAAAATTTGTTTTCTTCTTTCAACTTCTCATTTTCCAAAATCAGTTATTCCAAATCCTTTTCTTTCAAAGAGAGTTGTTTTTCAAAATCTTTTTCTTTTAAAGAAGCATTTTCTTTTATGCTTTTAACAGTTTTGGAAGCTTTAATAAATTCACTATACAAATCATCAAAAGCATTTTGCATTTCCTCAAGAGAATAGAAATTTTTGGAAGAAATTTGACATACCTCTTCTTGATTGTTTTCGTGAGCCATGAGACAAAGATTTGCGGCTTCGTCTTCTTCTTCCTCACTCGACTCGTCACCGGAGTCGCCTCCCCAAGATATGTATGCTCGTTGTTTCTTGAAGGGTTTCTTCTCCTTTTTGGCATTTGGGCAATTTGATTTAATGTGCCCGGTTTCTCCGCACTCATAGCACTTTATTTGATCTCCTTGCTTTTTGCCCTTTCGTTCATACTCTTTTCGCATGAACTTTTGAAATCTCTTAATAACGAGTCCGAACTCGTTGTCTTCGTCCTCATCATTTTGAGGTTGGCTTGTGCTTGCCTTGAGAGCGATCTTTTGTTTCCTTTGATCATCAACAAGAGGGTTAAGTATAGTAGATTCATAAGTTTTATGATTACCTCTTAATCCGTCGATGGTGACATTTGAAACGCCAATAGATTCTTGAATCACGTCGGCCTTGGATCGCCATGCCGGAGTGAGACTTCGGAGAATTTTTCGGACAAGTTCCTTATCCGTAAAGGTCTTTTTAAGAGCATGTAAATCATTAACGATTTTTGAAAATCATTCGAACATCTCATCGACCTTTTCGCCTTCCTTCATGTGAAACAATTCATATGCATGGGTTAGGAAATCAATTTTAGCTTCCCTTACCCGGTCTGTACCTTCGTACGTAATTTCCAGCTTGTCCCACATTTGCTTCACCGTTGTGCAACATGATATTTTCCTGTAATCATCAGCATTTACAGCACAATATAATAAATTAATGGCTTTAGCGTTGTTTTGCACCTTTCGGATATCATCCGCATCGTATTCATCTTCGGACTTTGGAACATCTTTATTTTGAACCTTTTTGGTTGGAATTTGTTCTCCCTTCATTATAACCTTCCAAAGATGAAAACTATTTGATTGAGCAAATATTCTCATCCTCTCCTTCCAGTACGTATAGTTTGTACCGTCGAATACTGGTGGTCGGGTGGAGCATTGTCCTTCACCTATTCCTGCAAATGAATCACGAGTAGAAGCTATGGATTGTTTCTCTCAAGGTTAAGTTTTCAGAGAGTTGGGCTCTGATACCAATTGTTAGAAAATACGCTTAACGCTAGAGGGGGGGGGTGAATAGCGTTATAATAAAAATTAGCGTAAACTTGCGGAATTTAAAAATTGCAGGAAAGAAATAAGTGCGATAAGTAAATAAATAAGAACGAACGCACCGATGTATCCTGGTTCACCATAACCCGTGGCTAGTCCAGTCCCCGAGAGACTCTCTCGAGATTTCCACTAACACTGTTAAGCTTACGGGTGCTTAACAAACCTTTACAAACTGAGGACACAAGCCTCAACAACCTTTGCTTGAAGATACAACACTCCAAGACTTCAACCAAAGGAAACACAAGTTCCTTCTTACAATACAAGGGACTAACACTTCCCTTCAAGTGTATAAAACACTTAGCACTCACTTAAACAAGACTCTCTTAATAGAGTAGATATGAGTAAACAGATACGCTCAAGAACGCAATAACTTTCCTCAAGAATTTTGGCTCTCAAAACTTATGTAATGAATAGAAAGTGATGAACAATAGAGTATGCAAGCTATAGCAATAATATGATCAGTTTGTGTATGGAAGACTGATTTGAAGCTGTATTTATAGTTGCAAAACCATGCATTACCGTTGCCTAATTGCCAATTAAGAATTGCTGATTTTACTCAGTGACAATCGATTGTCAAAAAGCCACAATCGATTGTTTGCCAATCATTCCAAAAATCATTCCCAGATTTTACGCTTAACAATCGATTATCTAAGATCAATAATCGATTACTGGCAACGTTCAAAAAATCATTTCCGGATTTTACTTAAAACAATCGATTGTCAGAAATCTACAATCGATTACTTGGCAACGTTCAAAAAATCTTTTTCAGATTTTATTTAAAACAATCGGTTATTAGAAATCTATAATCGATTACCTGACGGTGTTTGAAAATATTTTGGCAACGGTAAATTACACAATTGATTATGCTGTAAGAACAATCGATTATATATCAGTCTTTGAAAAATCAATTAGACACTGCCTTAATACACTCGATTGTCAAAGGTACACAATCGATTATTATATGACTTTGAAAATGTCTGATAGACATTGCCTCAACACAATCGATTGTCATAAGTTCACAATCGATTATTTTGTAGCTTTGAAAAAATTTGATGTACACTGCCTCAACACAATCGATTGTCATAAGTTCACAATCTATTATTTTGTAGCTTTGAAAAACTTTGATGTACACTGCCTCAACACAATCGATTGTCATAAGTTCACAATCGATTGTCATGCTGCTGACTTCACATAATCGATTATCATAAGTACATAATCGATTATCTTAGTCCAGATTTTAGAGGCATGTTTAAAAATCATTTTGACTAAAGTAAATATGCATGATTTAAAATCATTTTGCTTTAAATTAAATATGCATGATTTGATAAAAATGTTTTTACGAGAGAAGCCAAGTCTTGAGTCAAGTTGTCGGATCAAGATCACAATTAAAGAATGACTCATGTATAACTTTATATCTTTGCTTGATCTTGGTCTTGTGCTTGAATCTCGATATATATCAATTGCGCGCTTGTGCTTGGACCTCGTCATATGTCCATTGCGCATAGTTTGTCATTCATCAAAACCTACAAATATGAACACACGTTTTAGTATAGTGCCTTGAGAACGTGTTTCAACACTAACCACCATTGTTGACATTAAAAACCTTGAATTATTTGTGTTTAATCCATGATTTTACAACATATTGACATACTATAGGTCCAAGAGTTCTTACCTGATGAATCCCCTCAAAAACCTCTCCAAATATCGCCCACAATCGCCTTAGCTCGAAGTCTAAATGTTACTCTCCTTTTAAATTTGAAAACCTACTATTTCATTAAACCCAAGACGTTTTCCGCTTCCGCGGCCTCTTCTCCGCTTCCGCGATCTCACTTTTGCAACCTCTAAGTCTGCTTCTGCGGTCCTAACTTAAATCTCAGCGACCGCTTCTGCGGTCACTAACTGCGTTCGAGACTTACGCTCCTGCGGTTGATTGCCCGCTTCTGCGGTCTCTGCCCTTTCCTCCTTGGCCACTTCTGCAGTTCCAATTCCGCTTCAGCAGACGCCGCCTTCGCGTCCCAATGTCCTGCAAACACGGAAATACCAGATGACAGATCCCAAAAATCTGATGCAACTCAAAAGTTCTTCGTTTAACCATCCAGAATCACCTCGGGGCCCCCGGGACCCAACCAAAACATCCAACCTATTCAATAACATCATACAAACTTGTTCCACTCTTTAAAACACGTCTTTAAACACAAAAATCATCAAATCATATCGGATTCAAGCCTAAGTTTCAACTATAACTTCCGGAACTAACATTCGATCAAAACCCAACCAAACGACGTCCGAATGACCTGAAAATTTGCAGACATGTCCAAAACCACGCAACGAAGCTACTGCAACTCTCGGAATTCCGTTCCGACCCTCGGATCAAAATCTCACCAATCAACCGGAATTTTCCAAAATTCAAACTTAGCCAATTCAAGCCAAGTTCTACACCGGACCTCCCAATTAAATTCCGATTTAGCTCCCAAGTCACAAATAACCATCCGAAACTAGTCAATTCATCGGAAATCTATTCCGAGCCCTCTAATTCATAAGTCAACGTCCGGTTCACTGTTTCAACTTAAGGTTTTCTTAAAGAGACTATTAGTCTCATCTCTAACCAAATTCAATCCAACATATCTCAAACTCACCAAAAACATATATCAACACACGGGGAAGCATATTATAGGGATAACGGGGTTGAAATTTGAAAGACGACGTGTCGGGTCGTCACACCTAGTTCTACCCATTTCCCTTAATTTTAACCCTAATTTATGTGATTTAAGCTTAGAATATCAATAATTAATGAAGGAAAGTGAAGGAAATATGTGGGGATTTACTAACCCAAGTTGTCTTGAAGAATGAGGGCTTCAATGGAGTCCTAAAGCTCGGGGAAGAAGAGAGCTCGCGTGAATTTCGGAATAAAACCCGTCACTGTTTTTGTTTTGGCATTTAAAAATCACTGGGCAAAAATGCTTATGAGATCGCAGGAAGGGCATTGCGATCGCACAGATTAGGGGGGTGGGGAGAAGCATTGTGATCGCGGAAGGCACGTTATGAACGCATTGAGGAAAAAGAAAGCTAAAATTTTTGGTGGGCTTAAGACTCTGCGATTGCGGAAGATGAATGCCATTGCATTGAAGGGACTGTCTAAGCTATGCGATCGCGGATAGATCTATGCAATCACATAGAGAAAAAATGTGCAGCTCGATCCTCACACTGTGCGATCGCGGATAGGCATATGTGATCGAATAGAACAAAATATTAGCGTGACAAAACTGCTATTTTCTGCATTTTACACCTCCGAAAGTACTCTCGAGCTCTGGGGCTCCAAACCAAATTCACACACTAACTCAACAACATCTTACGAACTTAACCGTGCGATCAAATAGCCAAAATAACATCATAAACGATGAATCAAACGTCAAAATCATTATTTTTCATCAAACTTCATAACTTTCATTTTTTAATATTAGATCCAAAACACGTCAAATGACATCCGATTTCAACAAAATTTCACAAGAAGCGCGTAAACCAGAAATAAGACCTGTAGCGGGTGCCAGAACCAAGATACGAGCCCGATACCAAAACTATCTAATCCATTTCATTTCAAATTTCCATGTTAATTTCAGAAAAACAAGTTCACTTAAAAATTTATTTCTCAGGCTTGGGACCTCGGATTTCAATTCTGGGCATATGCCCGAGTCTCATATTTTCCTATGGACCCTCCAAGACCGTCAAATTATGAGTCCGGGTTCGTTTACACAAAATGTTGATCAAAGTAAACTTTAGTCATATTAATATCAAAATTCATCTTTACATAGAATTTATATTTAAGCTTTTCGGCTACGCGCTTGAACTGTGCACACAAATCGAAGTGACTAACAGTGAGGTTTTTATGGCCTCAGAAGCACAAAAAAGTGAGAAAATAGGTGATGACCCTTTGGGTCTCTACATTCTCTACCTCTAAAATAACCATTTGTGCTCAAATGGACAAAAGAAAAAGTACTTTTTTCGGGAAATAGTTGAGGACGCATATCAGACTCGGACTCCCAAGTCGATGCCTCAGGAGGCTGACCTCTCCACTGAACCCTACTGAAGAAAAAATCTTCAACCTCAACTGTCAAACATGCCGGTCTAGAATAGCCACCAGCTACTCCTCAAAAGACAGATCCTTGTCCAACTGGACATTTTTGAAATCTAACATGTGGGCCGGATCGTCGTGATACATTCGAAGCATGGATTCGTGAGACAGCGGATGCACGGCAAACAAGATAGGCGATAAGGCAACTCTATAAGCCACCTTCCCATACGATCGAGAATCACAAATGGACAAATCAACCTAGGGCTAAGTTTGCCCTTGTTCCTGAATGTCATCATGCCCTTCATACGCGAAACTCGGAGCAGTACCAGCTCACCAACCATGAAAGCTACATCTCGAACCTTGCGGTCTGAATAATTTTTCTTGCCTAGACTAAGCTATACGACGCCTATCCTGAATGATCTTGACCTTATCCAATGACACTTGAACTAAATATATACCGAACAACCGAGCCTCTCCTAGCTCAAACTACCCAACTGGATACCGACATCTCCTACCATACAATGCCTCATATGGAGCCATCTGAATGCTGGACTAGTAGCTCTTGTTGGAGGAGAACTTTGCTAAAGGCAAAAACTGGTCCCATGAGCCTCCAAAATAAATGACACAGGCTCAGAGAATATCTTCCAATATCTAAATAGTCTGCTCGGACTGACCGTCCACCTGGGATGAAATGCTGTACTTAACTCAACCTGGGTGCCCAACTCTCGCTGAACCGCATTCCAGAAGAGCGAGGTAAACTATGTACCCCAGTACGAAATGATAGATATCGGCACCTCATGAAGGCGAACAATCTTCTGATATAGATCTAAGCTAACCTCTGGATGAATAGGTTGCTCTATCAGGAACATAATGCTCTGACTCGGTCAGCCTATCAACAATGATCCAAACTGCATAAAACTTCTTCCGAGTCATCGGAAGTCCAGTAACAAAATCCATGGTAATCCTCTACCACTTCCACTCGGAAGCTCAATCCTATGAACCAAACCATCAGGCCTCTGATGCTCATACTGAACCTACTGACAGCTCAAACATCGAGCCACATATGCAATAATATCTTTCTTTATCCTATGCTACCAATAGTGCGGCCTCCGATCCTGATATATTTTTCGCGGTGCTCGGGTGAATAAAATAACGAGAACTATTGTCACGACCTAGATTTCCCACCATCGGAAGTCGTGATGGTACGTATTATTTGGAGCTAGGAAAGCCGATTATTAGAAATTTCTTTTATCAAAACACCAACGATATAAAAATTAGAGACATTAATAAATGCAGAAGTGTTAATATGCAAATAAACCGAGAGCACGTATGGAAGTTCAAATACAACTCTAACAAGATCTGGTGTCACAAAACTCACGAACTTTTACGGAATGCTAAATACAAAGTCTGAATAAAAATACAATGCTGTCTGTTGTGATACAAAGGAAATCAAACGAAAAACTAAGATAGGAGAGACTCCGGGCTAAGCGGACGTCAGCAAGGCTACCTCGAGAATATCTGGACTGAAGTCAGCTCCCAATGCTCCTACTGTGGTCCACAAGCTGCTCCAGCTCCATAATCTGTGCTAAAATATGCACAGAGTGTAGCATTAGCATAATCGCTACCCCGGTGAAGTACTGACGAGGCTAGACAGGAGTACCAAACAAACATGTTATATATGTATATATATGTATATATGTGTATATATATATATATATATATATATATATATATATATATATATATATATATATATATATATATATATATATATATATATATATATATATATATATATATATATATATATGCAACAGAAGAAAAATACAGAATATAAATAATTAAGACGGAGGGGAAGCATGTTGTAGGGGGGAGAGGGGTAACAATCCAGATATAAAGTCAGCAAATAGAGAAATAAACTATACAATAACAATAATTAATGAGAGCATGATAATTAACTGTTGCACGACATCGAACATTATTCTTTTACTCTCATTCTCACCAAAAAATATCAAATAAAGTGCACGTATCAACCTTTGTGATTTTTCTCACATACACTCTCATATCGTGGTACAAAATGATCATTCGTGCAATAGTAATCAAATCATACGGCATGTTTCTTCGTGCATTAATAGTCAAAACATGGCACGGAATGACCCTTCGTGCATTAATATATAAAACATGGCACAGAATGACCCTTCGTGCATTATCACTCTTCCTCACCCAAACGAAAAACACAACCAAACGGGGCGAGGGGATAGACAGACAATAATAGAAATCTCGGCAAGGGAGACCACAAATATATAGCTAAAACCCAGCAAGTGATAAACAACAATAACTTTCACATCCCGACAGGGGAGATAATCAATATACTTAAACGGCCCGGTAAGGGAATAATCACATCTCTTTCTATTTCTTTCATTTCTTACTCAATAGTCTCTTCATCATTCGAGCCAATGCTCCAAGAGTTTTCAAACCACAATTATTTCTCATATTCTTCACATCACATAAAATTCATCGATTAAACATAGAGGAGTCACAAAAAAATCAGAATAAATACAAATAAGGACACACGGTCATGCTAGACACCAGTGTATAGATACTCGTCACCATGCCTATACATCTTAATCAACATTTAGCAACTAGCAATCAATACTCTAATCATATTCCCTCAAGCCAAAGTTAGATCAAACACATACCTTGAATGCTCTAAAATAACCTCAACCCTCTAGTATAGCTTTACCCCTTGAATTCACCACAAAACCGGTCGAATCTAGTCACAAATTACTCAAATGTATCAACAAATGCTTGTATGTCAAATTCTTTTAAAGCTTGCGTACACAGTCCGGGTACGTAGCCGGAAAGCTTGTATGTCAAATTCTTTGATAGTTGCTGAAATTTGTCTTTAAAATGATTAAAGTTGACTTTGGTCAACATTTTGGGTAAACGGATCCGAACCCATGATGTGACTGTCCCGGAGGGTCTGTAGAAAAATATGGGACTTGGGCGTATGCCCGTATTCAAAATTTGGGTCGTGACAAGTTGGTATTAGAGTACTAGGTTACATAGGTCTCACAATTCACAAACAAACATAGTAGAGCCCAAGGGATCGGTACGGAGACGTCTGTATTTATCCCAGAGGCTGGAAAGTTAGGAAAATTTTTAGTTTTATTTTTTCTTGTCGTGCGATTCGGTTTCTCAAATACTGATTTTCTTTCTACTATGTTCTTTTGCAGATGGCAAGAATACATGCTTCCTCTTCACCTGCATAACAGCCCGAGCCCCAGCAGCAGCTCCTACAAGGGGCAGAGGGCAAGGCTGAGGCCGAGGCCATGCCAGAGGCCGAGGCAGGGGAAAAGCTCAGCCCCGAGCAGCAGTCCCAGAGGTGGAACCTCATGTTGATTATGATGAGGAGGTTTCAGCCCCAGAAGCTCCAGTATGCCAACTCATGTCCCAGATGGGTTAATAGCCACCATAGTTCTTCAGAACGCTTTTGTCAGATTGGAAGGATTTGTGGAGAGCGTCACTAGAGTGGGTTTGCTTGTAGTAGCACCAACCTCTTCTTAGGCTGGGGGAGGAGTTCAGAATCTCGCTACACTTACTCCGGAGCAGGTAGCTCCTCAGGCTCAAGTTCCAGCGGTTTAGCCGGCTAAGGCAGTTCAACCGGGTATTGCGGCTCAGACCGACGATGGAGCAACTATGTGCGCTGATGCTTTGCGGAGGCTTGATAGGTTCACCAAGCTTTTCACCACCACTTTCAGCGGTGCTTCTACATAGGACCCCCAGGATTTCTTGTTCAGCTGCCATGAGGTTCTTCGGACTATGGGTATTGTGGAGACCAATGGGGTCGACTTTGCCACCTTTTGACTAGCAGGATCAGCCAAGACTTGGTGGAGGGAATATTGTTTATCCAAACCAGCAGGGTCACCATCATTGACTTGGGACCAGCTTGCAGAGTTATTTTTGGAGTAGTTTCTTCAGTTACTCAATGAGAGGCTCTTCGCAGGCAGTTCGAGTGCCTCTAGCAGAGCTCTATGACATTCACACAGTATGAGACTCGATTCATTTATCTGGCGCACCATGCTGTTGTTATACTACCTACCAAAAGAGAGGGTGCGGAGGTCAATTGATGGATTAATTCAGCCGATCCACCTCCAGATGGCTGTGGGAGTCTGGAGTGAGATTTCTTTTCACGAGGAGGACAATGCAACCCATAGAGTTGAGATGGCTCTTGCATGGGGAGGTTATTAGGGGTTAGATAAGTAGCCCTGTCATGTAGGTAGGTTCAGTGGTACCTCGTCTGGAGGTAGGGATTCTTATGGAATAGGCCATCCACCGAGGCACTTTCAGTCAGACTACATGTCTCTAATGGTACTTCAGGTGGTGGTGGTTCTCAATAGCATTATTCTGATCAGCAGTCTTTCAGTTCACCACCAACTCCCATCAGTGCACCGCCACTTTAGAATTTTTGGGTAGGACATTCAGGTCGAATGGACCAACATTCTCAGCAGCCGAAGGATTGTTACGGTTGTGGTGACCCGAGTCACATTGTCAGATTTTACCCTTGAGCTTTGGGTAGTTCTCAATAGCAGGGTCCTCGCCCCATGATTCAAGCACCAGGTGATCCACAGTCTGCCCAGCCAACTAGAGTCGGGGGTAGGGATCATAGAGGTAGAGCCCAGCCAGTAGCCGACCGTCCTAGAGATCTGATTCAGGGAGGTAGGGCCCAACACCTCTGTTATGCTTTGCCTGCTAAGCCAGAGGCAGAGTCATCATATGCTATTATTATAGGAAGTATTCTTGTTTGTGATAGGGATGCTTTAGTGCTATTTGACCCTGGGTCTACGTATTCGTATGTGTTGCAGCCTATCTTGTTATGCCTAGTGATGCTTTAAGTACCCTGTTTATGTATCTACACCGGTGGGTGATTCTATAGTGGTCGACCGAGTGCATAGTTCCCGTGTGGTAGTGTTTGATGGTCTTGAGACCCGTGTTAATTTATTGCTCTTAGACATGGTGGAATTCGATGTTATATTGGGGATGGATTTATTATCCCTGTATCATGCTATCTTGGATTTTCATGACAAGACCGTGACCTTGGCTTTGCTGGATTTGCCCTATTTGGAGAGGAGAAGGACCCCAAGTCATGCCACCCAAAGTGTTATATCATATATGAAAGCTCGACGCATGGTCGAGAAGGGGTGTTTAGCTTATTTGGCATGTGTTCGTGATTCTAGTGCAGAGGTCCCTTCTATCGATTCTGTTCCTATTTTTTGAGAGTCCCCCGAGGTTTTCCCTTAACATCAGCCGGGTATGTCGCCCAATATGGGTATTGATTTTTGTATTGATCTGGCTTCGGGCACTCAGCCCATTTCCATTCCGTCGTATCACATGGCCCCGCTAGAGTTGAAACCATCTAAGGATTGGTTGCAGGATTTGCTTAATAAGAGTTTTATTAGACCAGTGGCCTTGGGGTGCGCCGATATCATTTGTGAAGAAAAAAGATGGGTCGATAAGGATGTGCATTGATTATCGGCAATTGAACAAAGTGACATCTACTGCCAAGTATTGACAATTTATTCTACCAACTTCAGGGTGGAAAGGTATTTCCAAAGACAGATTTGAGATCTGGCTACCATTAGCTGAGGATTAGGGTGTCTGATGTCCCTAAGACAGCATTCCCCACATGATACAGACATTATGAGTTCCTGGTCATGTCATTAGGGTTGACCAATGCCCCAACAACATTTATGGAGTTGATGAAGCGAGTGTTTAGGCCTTATTTGGACTTGTTCGTGATAATTGTCATTAATGATATTATGATATGCTCCCGCAGTCAGGATGAGCATAAGCAGCACCTCAGAGTGATTCTTCAAACTTTGAAGGATAGTTAGTTATATGCCATGTTTTCGAAGTGCGAGTTATGGTTGAGTTCGGTTGCATTTCTAGGTAACGTTGTTTCAGTAGAGGGTATTCATGTAGGCTTGAAGAAGATTAAGGCAGTCAAGAACTAGCCTCAACCAACAACAACTATAGAGATTTGGAGTTTCTTGTGGTTAGAGGGCTACTACTATCGGTTCGTGGCAGGGTTTTCGTCTATTGCAGCCCCGATGACCAGATTGACCCAGAAGAGTGCCCAGTTCAGATTGTCAGATGAGTGTGAGGAGAGCTTCTACAAGCTCAAGATAGCTCTGACCATGACATCGATATTGGTTTTTCCCACAGGTTTAGGGCCTTCTACAGTCTATTATAATGCTTCCCGTATTGGGCTTGGTGCAATATTGATGCAGGATGGCAGAGTTATTTCCTATGCTTCGACGCGGTTGAGATCCATGAGAGGAATTATCCAGTTCATGACCTAGAGTTGGTAGCCATTGTTCATGCTTTGGAGATTTGGAGGCAATACCTATATGGTGTGACGTGTGAGGTGTACACTCATCAAAAGAGTCTTCACTACTTGTTCAATCAAAAGGAGTTGAATTTAAGGCATATGAGGTGGTTGGAATTGTTGAAAGATTATGATGTTATTATCTATAACACCTAAGGAAGGCAATGTGGTGGCCAATGCTTTGAGTAGGAAGTCCTCCAGCATGGGTAGTCTTGCTTATATTCTGGTCATCCAGAGACCTCTTGCTTTAATTGTTCAGGAATTGGCCAATCGATTTGTGAGGTTGGATATTTCTGAGCCCAGTCGAGTATTATCTTGCACGGTCTCTTATTCTTTAGTGTTGGAGCGTATCCGTGAGTGGCAATTTGATGATCTCCATTTGCGCATCCTGGGAGACACGGTGAGAGGTGCCAAGAAAGTAACCTTAGATGATGATGGTGTTTTGAGATTGCAGGGGCGAGTATGTATGCCCAATGTTGATGAGATTTGAGAGTTGATCTTATGGAAGCCCACAGTTCTCGGTATTCTATTCACCCGTTCTCCGTAAAGGTGTATCATGATTTGAGGCAGAACTATTGGTGGCGTAAAATGAAGAAGGATATAGTTGCATATGTGGCTCGATGTTTGAATTGCCAGTAGCTTAAGTATGAGCATCAGAGGCCTGGTGGAGTGTTATAGAGGATTGAGTTCCTTGAGTGGAAGTGGGAGAGGATTACTATGGATTTTGTTACTGGACTTCCGATGAACCAGAAGAAGTTTGATGCAATTTGGATTATTTTTGATAAGGTGACCAAGTCAATGCATTTCATTCCTGTTGCAGCCACTTGTTCATCAGAGAGGTTAACTGAGATCTACATCAAAGAGATTTTTCACCTTTATGGGGTGCCGACATCCATCATTTTGGACTGAGGTACGCAGTTCACCTCGCGCTTCTGGAGAGCAGTCCAGCAAGAGTTGGGCACCCGAGTTGAGTTGAGCACAACATTTCATCCCTATATGGACGGTCAGTCCGAGCGGACTATTCAGATTCTCAAGGATATGCTCCGAGCCTGTGTCATTGATTTTGGCGGCTCGTGGGATTAGTTCTTGCCTTTAGGGAGCTTGCCGACAATAATAACTACTAGTCTAGCATCCAGATGGTTCCTTATGAGGCGTTGTATGGTAGGTGATGTCGGTCTCCAATCAGATAGTTTGAGCTGGGAGAGGCTCGATTGTTGGGTACAAATTTAGTTCAGGAGGCCTTGGATAAGGTCAAGATCATTCAGGATAGGCTTCGGACCGCTCAGTCTAGGCTGAAGAGTTATGCAGACCGCAAGGTTCTAGATGTGGCTTTCATGGTTGGTGAGCAGGTATTGCTCTGTGTGTCACCTATGAAAGGCGTGATTCGATTTGGGAAGAAGGACAAGCTTAGCCCTAGGTGCATTGGTCCATTCAAGATTCTCGACTGTGTGGGAGAGGTTGCTTATAGACTTGCCTTGCCGCCTAGCTTGTGAGCCGTGCGTGCAGTGTTTCACGTTTCCATGCTTCAGAGGTATCACAGTGATCCAGTCCACATGTTAGATTTCAGCACTGTCCAATTGGACAAGGATCTATCTTATGAGGAGGAGCCGGTAGCCATTCTAGACTGGCAGGTTCGATAGTTGAGGTCGAAGAGTTTTCCTTATGTGCGTGTTCAGTGTAGAGGTCAACCTCCTGAGGCATCGACTTGGGAGTCCGAGTCCAATATGCAGAGCTGCTATGCTCATCTATTTATCATCTCAGGTACTTCCTTTTCTTTTGTACGTTTGAGGAAGAACAGTTATTTTAGAGGTGTAGAATGTGACGACCCAAAGGGTCATCAATTGTGTTCTTACCCATTTTGTGTCTCCGAGGCCTTTAAAACCTCATTTTTGGTTGTCTCAATTTGCGTGCGTAGTCAAGGAGCATAGTCGAAAGCTTAAATGTAAAATTCTACGTAAGTTGCTAAAATGTGGCTTTATAAAGATTAAAGTTGATATTGGTAAATATTTTGGGTAAACAGACCCAAACCCGTGATATGACAGTCCCGGAGGGTTTGTAGAAAAATATGGGACTCGGGCGTATTCCCGGAATTGAAATCTAGGCCGTGATAACTATGGGACTCTGCTATGATCAACTCTCGAATCCCGTTGAAATTGGGCACACAAACTTGTCCCTTCAATCTCAATACACCATCATCACCTAAGGTCACCTTCGTGGCACCTCCACTCTGCACCGTGTCTCTCACGACACACAAATGGGGATCATCAAACTGCCGATCATGAATACGCTCCAATAATGAAGAACGAGCGTCTGTGCAAGCTAACACTCGGCTAGGCTCGGAAATATCCAACCTCACAAATTGATTGGCCAAGGCATGAACATCCAAAGCAAACCGGAATATAAGCAAGACTACCCATGATGTCTGACTTCCTACTCAATGCATCGGCTACCACAATGACCTTTCCGGATTGATACAAGATAGTAACATCATAATCTTTCAATAACTCCAACCACCTCCTGTGCCTCAAATTCAACTCCTTTCGCTTGAACTAGTACTGAAGACTCTTATGATCAGTGTACACCTCACACATAACACCATATAGTTAATGCCTACAAATCTTTAAAGCATGAACGATGGCTGCCAACTCTAGATAATGAACTGGATAATTCCTATTGTGGATCTCCAACTACCTCAAAGAATAGGCAATGTCTCTGCCATCCTACATCAATAATGTACCAAACCCAATAAGGGAAACATCACAGTAGATAGTATAGGTCCATGAACCTGTGAGCAAAACCAATACCGATGCCGTAGTCAGAGTTGTCTTGAGCTTCTGAAAAGCTCACCTCACACTTATCCAACCATCTAAACTAGGCATCCTTCGAGGTCAATCTGGTCATCGGGGCTGCAATAGATGAAAACCCCTCCACGAACCGATAGTAGTAGCCTGCTAACCCCAAGAAACTCCAAATCTCTATAGCTGATGCTGGTCGAGGCCAGTTCTTGACTGCCTCAATCGTCTTCGGGTCCACCTGAATACCCTCTCCTGATACGACGTGACCCAAAAACGCAACCGAACCCAACCAGACCTCACACTTCGAGAACTTAGCATATAACCGACTATCCTTTAGAGTCTGAAGAACCACTCTGAGGTGCTGCTTGTGCTCTTCCTGGCTGCGGGAATATACCAGAATATCATCAATGAAAGCTATCACGAACTAGTCCAAATAAGGCTTGAAACACTAAGTTCATCAACTCCATAAATGTTGCTGAGACATTGGTCAACCCAAATGACATGACCAGGAACTCATAATGCCCGTACGAGTGCGCAATGGTGTCTTAGGACATCCAATGCCCTAATCCTCAACTAATGGTAGCTAGATCTCACGTATATCTTTGAAAACACCTTGGCACCCTGAAGCTGGTCTAAAAAATCCTTAATCCTTGGCAGCGGATGCTTGTTCTTCATTGTCACTTTTTTCAATTGCCGGTAATCAATGCACATCCTCATCGAACCATCCTTTTTCTTCACAAATAACACTAACGCACCCCATGGCAGTACACTAGGTCTAATAAAACCCTTCTCCAGCAAATCCTGCAACTGATCCTTTTACTCTGTCAACTCTGGCGGGGCATATCCGATACGGAAGAATGGAAATGGGCTAAGTGACCGAAGCCAGATCAATACAAAAATCAATATCCCTGTTGGACGGCATGCCCGACAGATCTAAAGAGAAAACCTCAGGAAACTCTTAGACAATGGGAATAGAATTAATAGAAGGGACCTCTGCACTGGAATCACGAACATACTCCATATAAGCTAGGAACCCCTTCTCGACCATGCGTCGAGCCTTAACATATGAAATAACAGTGCGGGTGGTATAACCCTGAAGTCACTCTCCACTCCAAACGAGGCAAATCTGGTAAAGCAACTCACAGTCTTGGCATGGAAATCTAAAATAGCATGATACGGGACAACCAATCCATCCCTAATATAATATCGAAATCCACCATGTCTAAGAGGAAAAAATCAACACATGTCTCAAGACCCTCAAGCACTACCACACAGGAACGATGCACTCGGTCGACCACTATAGAATCACCCACTGGTGTAGATACATAAACAGGAACACTCAAAGCATCACTAGGAATGACCAAGTATGATGCAAAATAGGATGACACATACAAATACGTAGACCCAGGGTAAAATAGCAGTGAAGCATCGCTATCACAAACCAGAATAGTACCTATAATAACTGCATCTGAAGATTTAGCCTCTAGCCTCGCTGGAAGAGCATAACACTGGGGCTAGGCCCCACTTTCATAAACCACATCTCAGGAATGGTCGACGGCTGGCTGGCCTCTATTTCTAGCGATCTAAGCTCCACCTCTATGACCTCTACCCATGCCTCTAGCTGGCTGGGCGACCTGTGGATCACCTGGTTCCTGAATCATGTGGCGAGGACCCTGCTGCTAGGAACTACCCTAAGCTCGAGGGAAAAATCTAACAATGTGACTCGAGTCACCACAATCGTAACAAGCCCTAGGATGCTGAGACCGGTGACCTTGTTGACCAGAAAGTCCTCTCCGGAAACTCTAAAGTGGCGGTGCACGGGTGGGAGCTGGTGGTGCAATGAAAGACTATTGTTCAGAATAATGCTGATAAGAACTACCACCACTTGAAGTACCATGAGAGACCTAGAGAGATGACTCAATTGGCCTCGGTGGATGGCCTCTACCATAATAATCCCTACCTCCAAACGAGGTATCACTAAACCTACCTACATGACAAGGCCTCTTATTTGACTCATGACCACCTCCCATGCAAGAGCCATCTCAACTCTATGGTCCACATTGGCCGCCTACTGAAAAGAAATCTCACTCCCAGCTCCCATAGCTATCTGGAGACGAATCAGACAAATTAATTCAGCAATAAATCTCCGCACCCTCTCTCTCTCTCTCTCTTTATAGAGAGAGAGTATAACAATAGCATGGCGTCATAGATCAATGAACCAGGTCTCATACTGAGTGACTGTTATAGAGCCCTACTAGAGGCGTTCGAACTATCTGCAAAGACCTTCTTACTGAGTAACTGGGAGACAGTTCTCCAAAAAACTCTGTAAACTGGTCCAATTCGGATATGGCAACTCTGCTGGTCTGGCTAAACAATACTCCCTTCACCAAGTCTTGGCGGATCCAGATAGATGAAAGGTGGCAAAGTCGACCCCATTGGTCTCCATAATACCCAGAGTCCGAAGAACCTTGTGGAAACTATATAAGAAATCCTGGGGGTTCTTTGAAGAAGCATCACTGAATGCAGTGGTGAAGAGCTTGGTAAACCTATCAAGCCTCCACAAAGCATCCGTGGACATAGCCGCTCCATCGCCGGTCTGAGTCACAATACCCGGTTGTATTGCCACAGCTGGCTCCAGCACTAGAACCGGAGCCTGATGAGCTACATGTTCCGGAGTACGTGTAGTGGGAGTCTAAACTCATCCTCCTTCTTGAGAAGTGGTTGGTGCTACTGGAAGCAAATCCGCTCGACTAACGCTCTCCATAAGGCCTACAAACCTGACCAAAGCGTCATGAAGTACTAGGGTGGTTATAAACCCCTCTGGGACTTGAGCTAGGCCCACCAGACTTGCTGGGGCTGTTACCTCCTTTTCATAATCAACATGAGGCCCACCTCTGGGATTGCTTCTCGGGGCTAAGCTCTGCCCTTGCCTCAGCCTCTGGCAAGGCCTTGGCCTCGCTCTTAGCCCCTCGTAGGAGCTGCTGTTGTGCGATAGAAGAGGAAGCACATGTTTTCGCCATCTTCTAAAGAACATACTAGAAAGACAATCAGTATTTGAGAAACATAATCGTATGACAAGGAAGAACAAAAGTGAAATTTTCCTAACTCTGCAGCCTCTGGGGTATGAATACAGACGTCTCCGTACCGATCCCTCAGACTCTACTAAGTTTGTCCGTGAGTTGTGAGACCTATGTAACATAGTGCTCTGATACCAACTTATCACGACCTGGATTTTTCCACTCTTGTGAGTCGTGATGGTGCGTAATAATAGGAGCTAGGCAAGCCAACTCAATTTAATTCTATTTGCAATTTTTTGACCATTTAAAATAACCAAAACATAATATGATAAAGTTGAACTCTTAAATATGACAAACTGAAAACAAGTTCGGAAATTCAATTACAATTCTACCTAAGACTGGAGTCACTAACTCAGGAACGTCTATGCTATACTAAGTACAAAGTCTAAATAAAACACAATACTATTTGTTCCTATACAAGGACAACAAACAAAAACAAAGATAGAAGAGACTCCAGGCTATGTGAACGTCAGCAAGGTTACCTCGAAATTTCAAGACCGAAGTCAGCTCCCAATTGACTATTGTTGTCCAAAAGTTGTTGGGGCTCCGTGATCTGTGCAAAAGAGCACACAAGTGTAGCATCAGCACAACTGACCCAATGTGCTGGTAAGTGCCTGGCCTAACTTCGACGAAGTAGTGACGAGGCTAGACAGGACTACCAAACAAACCTGTGCAGTTCAATATATACATATGCAATAGAGAAGAATACAGAAATTTAACAGTCAAGAGGGAGGTGTACATTCTATAGGGGAGCTAATAGTTTGGAAATGAATCAACCATAGATAATGAAACTGTTCAACTACAATAATCAATGAGAGCATGAAAACCAACAGTTGCATGGCACTGTCCTTCTTGCTTTTACTCTCGTTCTAACCAAAAGAATCAAATAAAAGTGCACGACATCAACCTTCGTGTTTTTCCTCACATAAACACTCATATCATGGCACAGAATGACCCTTCGAGCAACAGTATTCAAATTAGGGCACAAAATGTTCTTTCATGCATTAATAATCAAAACATGACACAGAATGTTCCTTCGTGCCTTTGCATATTCTCAACACAAAGCGTGCGCGACATAAACCTTCGTGCTTTATCACTCTTCTCACCCAAGAAATAATCACAAGCAAGGGGGCGAGGGGATAAATAAACAGTGATAAATGTCCCGGCAAGGGAAAACCATAAGAAACAGCTAAATCTCGGCAAGGGAGGAACAATAATAACTTTCACATCTCGTCATGGGAGATAATCAATATATGAGTATCCGGCAAGGAAATAATCACATATCTTTCACTTTCTTTCATTTCTTACTCAATAATTACTTTATCATTCGAGCCAACGCTCCACAAAGTTTTCAATTCATAATTCTTTCTCATACTCTTCACATTATATGGAAATAACCAATTAAACAAGGTCGAGTCATATCAAAACCCTTATGGCACAAATAATGACTCACAGTCATTCTAGACACCAGTGTATAGATAATTGTCACCATTTCTATGCACTGTACTCGATAATTAACAATTAGCAAGCAATAGTCTAATCCTATTCCCTAAAGCTAAAATTAGATCATACACTTACCTCAACCTCAACGATCGCTTTCCCTCTTGAATTTGGCTCCAACTCAATCAAATCAATGAAATAATGACTTTAAAATATCAATAATAGCTAAACAAACAAAACCCAATGCCTAAATATAGATTCCCAACCTTTCTTTCAAAAATTCTAAAATTGACCCCGGGCCCGCTTGGTCGAAACACGAGGTTCTGACCAAATTCATATCACTCATCCCCCCCCCCCACGAGTTCAGATATACAATTTGTTCTACAAATCTGACCCCAAAACGATGTCTAAATCAAAGAAAATTAAAAAGCCCTAGTTCTACCCATTTTCCTCAATTTCCACCCTAATCTATATGATTTAAGCTTAGAATTTCAGTAATTAATGAAGGAAAGTGAAGGAATAAGTGGGGATTTACTAACCCATATGGTCTTGAAGAATGGGATCTTCAATTGAGTCCTAGAGCTTGGAGAAGAAGAGAGCTCGTGTGAAATTTGGAATAAAACCCGTCAATGTTTCTGTTTTGGCATTTAAAAATAAGTGGGCAAAAATGCTCTATGCGATTGCAGGAAGGGCATTGCAATCGCATAGAGTAAGGGGGGTGAAGCATTGAGATCGCGAAAGGCAGGTTGCGAAACGCATAGAGGAAAAAGCAAGCTAAAATTTCTGGTGGGTTTAACACTCTGCGATCACGGATGATGAATGCGATCGCATTGAAGGGACTGGCTAAGCTATCGATCACGAATAAATCTGTGCGATCGCATAGCGCAAAATAGTGCACATGGATTCTCACACTATGCGCGGATAGGCCAATGCGATGCATAGAACAAAACATCAGGGTGACAGAACTGTTGTTTTTTGCAATTTTCTAAGCTTCAAAATCACCCTGAATTCCTCCGTAAAATCTCTCAAGCCCTCAGAGATCCTAACCAAACACCCAAACTAACTCAACAACATCCTAGGAACTTAACCGTGAGATCAAATCACCAAAATAATATCAGAAACAAATAAGCAAACCTCAATATCATCATTTTTCATCAATCTTCATAAACTCTCATTATTTTGATATTAAGATCCGAAACATGTCAAATAACATCCGATTTCAACCAAATTACTAATGAAGTTCTTAAACCACATATAAGACCTATACCGGGTGCCGGAACCAAGATACGAGCCCGATACCAACACTATCTAATCCATTTTTATTTCAAATTTCAATGTTAATTTTAGAAAAATAATTTCTCTTAAAAATTATTTCTCGGGATCGGGACCTCGAATTTCGATTCCGAGCATGCGCCCGAGTCCCATATCTTCCTACGGACCCTCCGGAACCGTCAAATTATGGGCCCAGGTTCGCTTACTCAAAATGTTAACCAAAGTCTACTTTAATCATATTAATATCAAAATTCATCAATTTTAACATAGAATTTATATTTAAGCTTTTCAGCTACTTGTTCGGACTGCATGCAAATCGAAGGGACTAAAAGTGAGGTTTTTAAGGCCTTGGAAGCACAGAAAAGAGAGAAAACAGGTGATGACCCTTTGAGTCGTCATATATGTAGAAGATCCATTATCTTATTTTACATTATTGTTCTATTACTTTATTTTTCATTCATTATTAGTAAAGAAAAAGAAAGTACCCCGAGAGCTTTGTTCTTGGCAAAGGCCTCAGGACTAGCAGATAAACCGGCTCTGTCCCATCCTTAATCACGGGGGAATTCTCTAGTTAATTAGAAGGAATATGAGCAAAAAAGGGTCCCAAGTACCTGACCAGGTCAAGTCCATACCATATTCATTACCCCGAAGAAAATGACAAGATGAAACTTCTTAGCATAGGCGAATGCAATATAGTTGCACGAGTTTAATTGAATTAAGTACTTTCTTATGCAAAATATAAAGAGGGAGATAAATAAATTACCATAGTGAATTTGGTAGAACCCATGGGAACTGGGGCAGATCTAACGTGTAGTATATATGTTTCCGAGAACCCAATAACTTTTGTGTAGATCCTATATTTTTGGTAAAACAATTGTTAAATATTTATAAATATTTATTTGTGAACCCAGTTATTATTGTATATTAAATGAAAATTGCGACAAAACTTATAAACTTAAAATTTCTGGATCAACATATCTCTAAGAGGGTTGGCATATTTGATCTAGCCCAATAATGGAGTTCCTCTAACAACAGTGGCAGAGCTGCCGGTTGCTGCCATTGATGCCATTCTCTCTCTCTTTCTTAATTTCTCTCTTGGACTTCACATTTGACTAAGTTTCTTGCACAATGTATATATACAACTGCTGGAAAAATATGGAGGGCCCCACTCCAAATATACTAGCTCTTATGTTTAGAAAGTGACAATATTACGTGGGTGGCAGCGATTGCACGGCCAGGACTTCACATTTGACTATGTTTCTTGCATAATGTATATATACAAATGTTGGAAAAATACGGGGGGCCCCATCCCAAAGGATACTACCTCTTGTGTTTAGAAAATGACAATATTACGTGGGTGGCTAAGGTTGCAGGGACAGATAATTGTGGTCGGATGTACTTGTAAGTTTCTGCATCAACCAATGAGAAGTGTTTAGTAGGTTTTTGAGTATCTCCGTCGCATAATGTGACGACTCAAAGGGTCATTACTTATTTTCTTATCTATTATGTACTTTCGATACCTTGAAAATCTCATTTAGAGTTGCCTTGATGTACGCGCACATATGGGCTCGTAGCTGAAAAGCTTAAATATAAATTTTGTGAGAAAAATGCTAAATTTTGATATTAAAATGAATAAATTTGACTTCGGTAAACATTTTGAGTAAATGGACCCGGACCTGTGATTTGACGGTACCGAAGAGTCCATAAGAAAATATGGGACTTGGGCTTATGCCCGCAATCGAATTTCGAGGTCTCAAACCCGAGAAATGCATTTTTATGTGAAATTATTTTCTGGAAATAACTAAGAAAATTAGAAATAAAATTTGATTAGAAGATTATGGTATCGAGGCCGTATTTTGGTTCCAACACCCGGTACAAGTCTTATATATGTTTTAAAATATTTTTGTAAAGTTTTGTTGAAAATGGATGTTGTTTGACTTATCTCGGACTTAAAATAGAAATTTGATGTTTTATGAAAAATTTGGAAGGAAACATGAATTTTGAGGCTTAATTCGATGTATATGATTTGTTATGGTGATTTGATCGCACGAATAAGTCCATATGATGTTTTTGAGGTTATTTGTATATTTGGTTTGGAGCCCCGTGGGCTCGGGTGAGTTTATGATAGGTGTCGAGTTGCATTTTGAACTTAGAAGTTATAGAAAATGTTGCTCGTATGAACAGGCCTGGTTCGCAAATGCGAACTCGCAAATGCAAAACTAACCCAAGCCTGCTTTGGCTCGCAAATGCGAGGCATTTCTTTGCAAATGCGAAGGTGCTCTTCTTGGCCAGGGATAAAAAATGCGAGCCATTTCTTTGCAAATGCGAAGGTGCTCATGTTCGCCAGGGATCACAAATGCGATCACTTGACTCACAAATGCGAAGCTGGGACTTTCGCAAGTGTGCTATATTGGTCTTTTATGCGGAGTCCCTCAATTTGTTCTGAGTTCGCAAGTGCTAACAAAAGATTGCAATTCCCATTGCGAACCCCAGTTTGCATTTCCCACATCTGCAACCTGCATATTTTTACACATAGCCGAATTTTGGACCATTTTTCACCCCACTCTCAAAACACAACTCCTTAGCCGATTTTCCAAGAACAAGACTTCTTCCAAATCATTTGTATATTGATTTTTACTCATTTCCTTCCATCATTAACATCATTCAACATGTTCTCAACTTAAAATTAAGGATTATCATGGGTGAAATTGGTTTTTGGTAGAACCTAGGTTTTTCTAAAATTTAGAATTTGGACCTCAAGTTGAGGTCCGATTTCAGAACAAATTATATATTTGGGTTTGTGGGGGACTGGGTAACCAGGTTATGGTCTCGGGTTTTGAACACGTGGTCCTTGGGGCAATTTTGGAATATTTGGGAAGGGCTTTGGTATATTCATTTTTATGCATTCAAATTGATTCATTTAGTGTTTATTAAAATAATTAAGTGACTTGTGACTAGATTCGAGTGGATTGGAGGTGAAATCACAAGGTAAATCTATAGTTGAGGCTTGAGTTGTGTCAAAGGCATTGAGGTAAGTATTCCGTTTAGCCTTAGCTTAAGGATTTAATATTGAGTCATATTTGTTATATGTTTCTTGTGGAATATGACGTATAGACATTGTGAAGAGTATCTATACATCGGTGCCGAGCATGCCCGTGAGTCCTAAATTGATATTGTTGTGTTCTTGAATAATACTATGGATGAAATAGTAAGTAGACTTGCGTTGTCGAGCAAGGTTTGGCTTATTTTGTGGAAGTTAATTATGAGTGAGAAATGGTGTTACTAGAAATGCAAATGTCCGAATTGATATTGGTTATAGCTGGTTCTCCCTTGCCGTGATGAGTATACTTGTACTGTTGATTTCCCTTCCCGAGATAGGGTATTTTATGATTGATCCTCTACCGAGGTTGTGGTTGTGGTTATGTTAAGTTATGTGTATTTGGAATGGGTTGCGTGCTGCAACATATGCTATAGTAGATCGGGTTACATACCGCAACATAAATTTAAATGGATCGAGTTGCACGCTGCAACAGGTATGTTATACTTATTGGGTCGGGTTGCACACCGCAACAGTTATAGATAATGTATGGATTGGGTTGCGCGCCGCAACAGTTATGGTTAAAACTATAGATCGGGTTGCGCACTGCAACAGTAGTGTTATCATATGGTTTTAGATATTGTACTGTTCCTTCATATGTTATTCAATTTTTGCTAAGTTGGACTGTTTCCCCGAGGCATGTACCCCCTTCCCTTATAATTACTCATTACTTGTTTATTTTTTGCAAAATACTATATAACTGTAAAAGTTTTTATCTGGAGTCTAGTACTAGCCTCGTCACTACCTTGCCAGGGTTAGGCCAGACACTTACCACTACATGGGGTTGGTTGTGCTGATGTTGTACTCTGTGCTCTTTTCCACAGATCCAGGTGTTGGAGCAGCATTTGAGCGGCAACATTAGATTGGGATCCGGCCTTCAGTCAATCGAGACACCGAGGTAGCCTTGCAGACGTCCGTAGGCCTGGAGTCTCCTCTATCTTTTATTTTAGTCTATTATCTCATGTATTTCGAGACAAACACTTTACAATTCCTTTCAAACCGTTGTATTTAGTATTCTTAGTAGTCGATGAGTGATGTTACACCAGTTCTTGGGTAGAGTTGCATGATGCATTCCACATTTTGTCCAGTTTATTTAATTTAAGTGTTTTACCTTATTTTCATGTTCCGTTGTTATTAAATTGTTTAAAACATGTTGTTAAAATTGATAAAAAGTATTAAAACAAAAGTGTTAGAAGTTTTGAATGTGGCTTGCCTAGATTTTACGGGTAGACGCCATCACGACTCACGAGGGTGGGATTTCCGGTTTGTTACAAGTTGGTATCAGAGGTCTAGATTACATAGGTATCTCAACTCACTGACAAGCTTAGTAGAGTTTAAGGGATCGGTACAGAGACGTCTGTATTTATCCTTGAGAGGTTATAGAGTTAGGAAAAGTTTGACATCTGTTCTTTCTTGTCATGCGGTTTGGTTTCTCAATGCTAATTGAATTTCTACTCTGTTATTTCATAGATGGTGAGAACACACGCTTCCTCATCTACCAATCACGAGAATGAGCCCCAGGAAGCTCCCACTAGGGGCAGAGGGCGTGTACGTGTCCGTGCTAGAGGCCGAGGTAGGGGCAGAGATCAGCCCCGAGCAGCAACACCACCGATAGAGCCTCAGGTTGATTTTTCGGACGAGGTTCCGCCCCAGCAGTTCTGGTGGGCCCAGCTTAGGTCCCAAAGGGGTTTATTGCTACTCCAGCTCTTCAAGATGCTTTGGTCTGGTTGGTGTGCCTCATGGAGAGTGTCACCCGATCAGGATTGCTTCCTGTAGTACCAACTGTTTCTCAAGTTGGAGGAGGAGCCTAGACTCCTGCTACACTGGAGCAGGTAGCTGCTTAGGTTCATATTCAGTGGTTCTGCTAGCTATGGTAGTTCAGCTAGGAGTTGTTGCTCAGACCTACGATAGAGCGACTATGTCTGCAAATACTTTGTGGAGGCTGGATAGGATCAAATAATCCCCATGAAGATCAAAGAGAAGCATATAGTTTAGCATGTCTTTAAACGTACAGATTAGGGTCTTAATTAAAATTGTGGCGGACTGATCTATTACATATTTCCTATAAGAAGCACAAATCAGGCCTGCCTGTTGGTTGTAATTAAAAAAAGGTTTAATTTATAAGTTATCCTATGGCTTGCCTAAGTGTTGAACGAAATCCAATAGTCATGATACTTTCAGTTTTAGTAAAGAAGCATACCGATTTTCGAGAAGAGGACTTGTTAAAACATAAATTCTATAGAGGTTAGGAATTTGCTACTACTAACTTAGACTTATAGGCAAAGTAGACGATTCAGATTTAGTTGATAACTCCTGTAAGCATGCTTTCTAAGTGCTAATGATTTTAAGAAGTTTACAGTTTAAATAAAAAGTACAGAAGTCCTACAAGCATGATGTCTAGAATGTTGTTTGTTATTTCAAACCTATAAATACGTTTGCCTAGTGATAGATTCATATGCAGAATTCATGCAGACCAATAGATATGTTATCTATGTGATATGTAGAAGTGCAGAAAACCTACAAATATGGTTTCTATATGAAATGTAGGAGTGTATAAACTTATAGACATGGTTTCTTTAAATGAAATGCAGAAAGCAACTTACATACATGGTTTATTTATGAAATGAAAAAGCTGTAAACATGATTTCTATGTGAAAATGAAGAATCTATAAACATGGTTTCTACATGAAATATAGAAGCAAATGTTGAAAGCAGGATATAAGTGCAGAAGTATAATAATCACCTATGAACATGGTATCTACCCTTTTTTGCATGCATGATTTACCTTCCCCTTTTCACTAAAAGCCCCAATCGCTATTACAGGTTATTAAAACCTAGAATGAATAAAAAGAGGTAAAATTACATCATATGACTAAAATTTAAAGTCAAGGAGAGCCTGATTCAGGTTTCTTGCCTCAAGCATGAAGTAAACCAACTCCCAAAGATCAGATTTCCAGAGCCTTTCTCTTATTTGGGATATTTTATGGAGTTTCATGAACTCCAAAAAATGCTTAAAACCCAAATGTCATTGTAGAATTATAGTGCAGTGTGGAAGGGACAACACTCAAATGTCCATGTTTAGAGGGAAATCAAGGTCCCAAATCAAGGCTCATAGGAGGGGGGGGGGGGGGGTAGAACTTAGAGCCTAGGAGCAGGTGTAAGTGCATAGAAAGGGAGTTAGGGAAAGCCATGGCTGGCTGGTAGTCATGCCCAGCAATTTGGAGTGCTGGCGCACCCCTGACCAGCTTGTTTAGCCAAATTTGGGGAGTTAGGATCCATTGGGGATCAGGTTCAGACCTGAGTAAGAATTTAGGTACTGGCAAGTCATGAACCCTAACTCAAACACACAGAAGGGAGTATGGTTTCACAATAGAATCAGGTGCAAGAAAAGGACATACATAGTTAATATTGAACATAAACAATAACGTAAACAAGAATACTGAAACTATAAAGTAAACAAATAGAGGTGAAGCTGAAATCGAAATCAGGACATACCAGTTTCAGGAAATAAGAAAGTAAAAGCAGAAGTCCTGAAAAACCAAATTGCAAGCAAACAGTCCGAGAACTCTTAAAAGAGAGTAGAGTATTGAACGTAAAGAAGAATAGATATATACATGTCTGAGTAATGTCAATTGAAGGTGTGCAATCAGTAAGAATGTCTGTGAAAGCGTAGAAGGGTCGTCCTTTTATTGTGCAGAAAACAAGTATAAAATAGGTAAGTAAATAATTCAAAATTCAATTATATGAGGTCTCCCTTTAGTTAAGAGATTCTGATTTGAAACGGGAAAAAACAATTAAGGAAAGGGGTTGATCAAACATTTTTCCAAAGCAGCACAAGAAGGGTTAATACACAGAGATTTATTTAAGGAAAAGATCTGATAGCACACGGTTTATGAAAATAAGAAAAGGTCTAATAGCACAAGGTTTATGCAGATAAGGAAATGCAATCACTCATCTGCCAGTAAAATCAAAGATGCAGGCTTTGTTTGAATGAACCATGTCAGGAAATTTGAGGAGATGGTTTACTTATGCAACATCAGGAACAATCAATTAAACCAAAAAAGGGATTCTGAATCATAAGTTGAAAATCCATTTCGAAAAAAAAAATTCATCGCACATATAAAAGCATATAGCCACGCTTGAACACGAAAACATTTGTCATGCTATTCAAAAGAAAAGTCTAGTGTAGAGGAATTTAAAAGTTCAGAGTCATAAACAAGGAATATTAAACTTAGTTCATAGACTCAAAATGAGTCTTAGAGAGCCCAGGGGTCCAATTAGAACCTAGTCCAAACACAAGATCAAACTCGCCAAAAACCCCAAATCCTAGAGTTTTCAACTCGAATCATACGCAGAGAAGAGAAGACAAACAATTGAACCAGGCTCAGATGTCTCTTTCAGAGACTCATGTGAAAAGAAATAGATACAATAGTAGGTTCGAGGCAACAGTGTGAAGAAATTGATTTGAAATATAGTGAGAGTAGAAGGAACATGTTTTAAGAAAACATGGAAATCAAACAAGTTCAGAAGAGAGATAGTATAACTTTTAAGGAAACAATATAGGAAACTTATTTAAAGGGAACTCAATTAAAGCCCAGTAAAAGAAAAAAATAGAATTAAAGAATAAGTAGGAAATACAGGCAATAGGAGAAGAAAATATCAGAAAAGTGTATCAACAAGACATATAGGAAAACACAATAGGATGAACATGCGAGCCGGGTGTAGAAATCAGTAGAAGACAAGGTACAGAAGAACATATATAGTAGCAAAATATAATAAAGCAGTAGAAGCACATGCGTGACAAATACACACAAATAAGAAGGAAACGAAACATCGTAGAAACATTTTGAACTTTTCAGAAACCCTAAAACGAAGAGAAGTAATTTTGAAAGAAAAAATTGGGAAAATATTCTCAAAACCCAAGTAGAGCATAAATATAGAATAGATTTAATAAAACAATCGGAGAGACCTCGAATAGCTAAGGTTTCAGAGGAACCCTAAAGGATAAAGGCTTGGAAAAGGCCCGATATTGAGTCAGATAAGTCAGACATAGGTTCATACTTCTTGGATACACCGGAGCAAGACCAGACATGGCTGTAGAACCTTGAATCGGTGAAGCTCTGAACAAAAACCTTCGAGTTCAGACCTCGATACATTGAGGACCAAGAATATAAGAGCAAAAAGGGGTGAGTATATGGCTTCCATGGCGGAAGAAACCATGGATTCTGGTTGTCTCAAAGTGGGGGCGATTAGAGGCAGCTAGGGTTGAGCAAGGTTCGAGAGAATCTGAGAGATGATGGAGTGTTTAGAGGTGGCTGCCTGGTCAAATGAGGGGTTTAGGTTAGAGTTGGTGAATTAAAAAAGGTAAAAGTGAAATTTGTCGTTGATCATTTAGATCAACAGCCTAGATTGAATAGGGGGGGGGACCGGGCGGGTTAGTCAAGCGGGTAAGGGGTCAGGTTAAATCGAAATTGGGATAGGTAATTTGGGATTGGGCCCGTCCGAAACTGGATTTGAAATTGGGTAAATAGGGGGTTAATTTAGGCTATAATTGAAATAAAATGGGGTTAGTATTTAAATAACCAATTTTACCCTTTTTATTTTATAAAAATAGTAAAATAATTTTAAAATCAAATTAAAAGTACTGAACCCATTAATATACATAAATATTAATTAAAAATATTGAAAGTAATTTTACAATTATAGAAATGCTATTAATCTTAAAATATGCTAAAATTGCAATTGTACGCAATTTAGCTTTAAAATACCGGATAAATTTGTTAAAAATATACAAAAATACCTTAACAATATTTTAGTTAAATATAGAGATAAAATGAGATATTCACCAAAATAATTTTGGAAATAATTATTGGATTTGGCACTATTAAAACGGACAATAAATTCATTTTAAAACCCTTTAAAAATTAGATAAAATACCAAAATACTTGGGCGTGCCTATATATGTATACACATGCTATTTTGAGAGTATTTTAAGTATAAAAAATACATAGGGGAAAAAATAGGTATCAACAGCTGCCCCTCTTTACTTGAAAAGGATGAAAAAGTTGTCGGGTAAAGATATGATGACCAATTTTGACCAAAAGAAATGATTTGCAAATTTTTGATCGAGCTCTAGCTCTTGAGCTGCCTACATATCCCTGTGTTTTGCAGGAATCAGACCATATATAGTTCAGGATCCATTGACGGAATATGCCGATGGAGATTTTCGAAAGGAACGGACGCGACGTTTAGGTTGAGAAAGGTAGTTGAAGTATGATAGGCTGCGAGAGACGGAGAAGAATCGCTCCTGCTATTGATAGTCAATGTTCCTGCAAGAAAGCAATACCAACCTATATTATGCATAAATATAAACATGATGCAAATTTTCATTGGACCATGAGTGTTATCTTCGGACGTTTAGGATGACGTCCTTAGACCATGATGTCCTAGGCCTTGAAGGGTATAATAAGGATTCGCAGGATATGAAATGATGTTCTCGGGCTATGAGAATGATACCCCAAACCTTGATGCCTTTGAATAATGGTATGCAAAAAGATAGAATGAGGTCCTCAGGCCATGGCATGACGTTCTCGGGCTATGAAAATGTTGCCTCCAAACAATGATGGCATTGGACAATATGGGGATATTTCAGCCCATGAAATGCAAAAGGTGGCGATCTTTCAACCGATGTAAGAGAAGTAAAATGGCGATATTTTAGTCATGCAAGAGAAGTAAAGTGGTGATATTTCAGCCATGCTAGAGAAATAAAGTGGCGATATTCAACCATGCAGGAGAAGTAAAGTGGCGATATTTGAGCCGTGCAAGAGAAGTAAAGTGGAGATCTTTTGGCAATGCAAGAAGGGTAAAGTCGCGATATTTTAGCCTTGAAGGATGAAGACTGGTCATAGGCTCGAAAGGCAGAAAGGTAGCCTTATGCAATGCAAGAAAATGCAGATGGAGGTAGAGATTAACCTCAGTAAGAAGAAAGGTAGCCATATGCAATGCCGAGAAACGCATATGGAGGTAGAGCATAACCTTGGAAGATAGAAAGGTAGCCTTATGCAATGCAGAGAAAATGCAGATGGAGACAATGCATAGACCCGGAAGGCAGAAAGGTAGCCTTATGCGATGTAGAAATGCATATGGAGACAAAGCTTAGTTTCGTAAGGCAGAAAGGTAGCCGTGTGCAATGTAGAAATTCAGATAGAGACAAAGCTTAGTCTGGAAAGGCATAAAGGTAGCCTTATGCAATGCAGGGAAATGCAGATGGAGGTAGAGCTTAACATTGGAAGGCAAAATAGTAGCCTTATGCAATGCCAATAAATGTAAAAGGCAAGTAGTAGTAAAATCTCTTAGCTGATAGTTGATTGCGATATTGTGGCTACTGGGGATAGCGCGTACGGATAGAAGTTGTAGATAAATGATGGTTCTAAGAGTTGTATTCTCGAGAAGTGTGAGTATGTAAATATATCTGATGATTTTACGACTTGAGTGCCTGCATCCAAAGAAAAATTGTGAGTTTTGTAAAGGGGGAAGGTTAGTTTGTCTTCCCATGGCCTTTGCTTGTCCTGCTCGACGTTGTGCTTCGTTGAGGTAGAGCTTCTAACAAAGCAATTTTGAAAATAGTCATGCATGATTTAGTAAAATCTAACATAAATACATAATTAAAAATAGATTTTTTTTAGATGAACTGACGTCTGCGACGTGCTTCAAGATATTGCAACCTCTCATACTTCAGAATTTTGAGGGTCCTTCTCAAAATTCTGCCCCAGTTTACTGAGTTGGTGCTTCTGACGGCTTCATACGATAAATGGCTGAAATCAACTTCGGAATTTTGAGGATCCTTCTCAAAATTCTATCCCAGTTCCCGATGGTGGGGGGAGACGAGAAATTTATTAAATTTTGACTGAACCCATAGAGCTGCCTATGTATCCCCTCTTAAACGGGAATCAGCTCAGGCGTAGTTCATATTATATCAGAAGAGAAATCATAAGTTGTTACACATAGTAACATTTGACTGCATCTGAATTGATCGGCTTCGGCCAAACTTCTCCATCCATTTCTGCGAGTATGATAGTTCCCCCAGTTAGAACCCGGCGAACCATGTACGAAACTTGCTAGTTAGGAGAGAATTTCTCTTTGGCTTCACCTTGATGTGGGAAAATTTTCTTCAACACCAGCTGCCCTGGTGTAAATTTCCTTGGCTTGACTCTTTTATTGAAATCTCTGGACATTCTATTATGATACAATTGACCATGGCACACCACATTCAATATTTTTCCATATATAAGGGCTAACTTCTTGTAATGACTTTTTACCCATTCTGCATCGTCTAGTTCCGCTTCTTGTATGATCTTCAAGGAGAGAATTTTTACCTTGGCATGAATGACTGCTTCTGCACCATAAAATAGCATATAGGGAGTTTCCCAGGTTGATGTAGGAACTATGATACAGTATCCTAATAAAGGGAATGATAGCTTCTCATTCCACTACTTATGCTTCTCCATCATTTTTCTTAGTATCTTCTTGATATTCTTTTTGGTCGCCTCTACAGCTCCATTCATCTAAGGCCTGTAGGCTGTAGAATTCTTGTGTTTCATCATGAATGTTTCACACATTGCTTTCATCAAGTCACTGTTGAGATTGAAACCATTATCATTAATGATTGATTCTGGGATGCCGAACCGGCAAACGATGCGGTCGCAGATAAAGTCTTCCACGACATTCTTAGTCACTGCCTTATATGATGTTGTTCCACCTATTTTGTGAAATAATCAATTGCCACTAGAATGAACCTGTCCTCATTTGATGTGGCAGGCTCGATAGGTCCAATGACATCTATTCCCCAAGTGATAAACGGCCATGGCAAGCTTGTTGCAGTAAGCTCATTTGGAGGCACCTTTATCATTACTGGATGTAGTCCATTTCCATAGTCATCCAAAAATAACCTGCCCAGAGTATCTTCTTTGCAAAGATAAAACTATTCATATGTGGACCGCAGGTCCCTGCATGCACTACTTCTAATAACCTAGATGCTTCATTTGTTTCGACACACCTGAGTAATCCCAAATCAGGAGTCCTCCTATAAAAGATTCTTCCACTATGAAAGACGTTCATAGACAACCTCCAAAGTGTGCATCTTTGAGGTGCATTTGCAAGTTCTGGATATCCCCATGTCGTCAAATACTCCTTGATGTCATGGAACCATGGTTTTCTGTTCGGTTATCACTTGACATGAGTACAGTAAGCTGGATGATCATGAACTTTTACCTGGATAGGATCAATGAAATAATTGTCTGGATGTTGAATCATAGATGATAGGGTAGCCAATGCATCGGCAAACTCATTCTATATTCTAGGGACATGCTGAAATTTTGTCCTTGTAAACCTCTTCCTCAACTCCTGTATATGATGCAGATAAGGGAGTATCTTAGAGTTCTTGGTTGACCATTCTTCTCGAACCAGATATATGAGCAAATCTTAATCCCCGATCACTAGTAACTCGTAAATTTTTATGTCAATGGCTTGCTTGATCCATAAGATGCATGCGTCATATTCGGCCATGTAGTTGGTGCACGAAATCTGAGCTTTGTAGACACCGATTTCGGACACTAAAACCGCTCCTATACAAGCTCCTTTGAAGTTTGTTGTTCCATCAAAAAACATTCCCCAACCATCATAGGATTCTGCAATATCCTCTGCTATGAAAGATACCTCTTCATCGGAAAAATACATCTTCGGAGGCTCGTATTCTCTATCCACGAGATTCTCGATGAGGTGATTTCCCAAGTACTGTCCTTTGATTGCCTTCTTAGATACGTAAACAATGTCGAACTTGATTAGGAATATTTTCCACTTGGCTAGCTTGCCAGTGGGAATGAGCTTCTGAAAAATGTACTTCAGCGGATCCATCCTTGATATGCCATAACTAGTATAGGTACAGAAATAGTGCCTCAGCTTTTGGGCTACCTAGGTCAGAGCATAACAGGTGTGCTCCAATAGGGAATACCGGGCCTTGTAAGGGGTGAACTTCTTGCTGAGATAGTAGATGGTCTACTCCTTCCTACTTGCTTCGTCATGATGTCCCAGAACAAAACTTAATGCTCAATCAAATACTGCAAGGTAGAGCAATAGAGATCTACCTGGTTCGGAGGAACCAGAACTAGTGTTGTAGACATGTATTCGTTGATTCTGTCGAAGGCTTTCTGAAAATCATCGGTCCATTTGGTAGCGGCATCTTTCTTCAACATTTTAAAGATTAGATCACAATTTATGAAAGTGGACTAAGCTATGAACCAACTGATATAGTTGAGTCTCCCCATGAAAGTCATCACGTCCTTCTTGTTCTTTGACGGTGGCAATTCAAGAATGGCCATAAATTTTAACGGATCTAGTTCTATTCCTCGACGACTCAAAATGAACCCAAGTAGTTTTCCTGCAGGAACCCAGAATGCATATTTGGCAGGATTCAGTTTGAGATTGTACCTTCTCAGTTTGTTGAAGAACTTCCTCTGATCTTCCATGTGGTTAGTGGCTTTCTTGGATTTGATGATGACATCGTCTATATATACCTCGATCTCTTTGTGTATCATGTTGTGGAAAATAGAAGTCATGGCCATCATATAGGTGTCCCCAGCATTCTTTAACCCAAATGACATCATTTTGTAAGAATATATCCCCCATGGCGTAATAAAAGCCATTTTCTCAGCTTCTTCCTCATCCATCCATATATGATGATACCCAACAAAATAATAAACAAATGAATGTAGTTCATGCTTGGCGTAGTTATCAATTAGAATGTGTGTGCTTGGTAGGGGAAAATCGTCTTTCGGACTGGCCCTATTGAGATTTCGATAGTTGACACAGACTACAACCTTCTTGTCCTTCTTCAGCACTAACACTATATTGGCTAACCATGTTGGATACTCTACCACCCTGAGAACCTTGGCTTTGACTTATTTGGTTACTTCTTCCCTTATTTTCAAACTCATGTCGGGTTTGAACCTTTTAAGTTTCTGCTTTATCGCGGGACATGTTGGATCTGTTGGCAATTTGTGAGCTACAATAGATGTACTGAGACCAGTCATATCATTATACGACCAGATGAATATGTCCTCATATTCCTTTAGAATTTCCGTGTATTCTTCCTTTTCTGATGGAGACAGATGAACACTGATGTACATTTCCTTGACATTTCTGTATCCCCCAAGTCAACACCCTCAGTCTCGTCCAAGTTGGACTTAGGCCTATTCTCAAAATTCTCAACCTCTTTAACAACCTCTTCTGGTATATTATCCTCTTCTGAGTCTACATCCGTTTATTGTACTGCCTTGTTGGATGTTATAATCGTTGGTTCTTCAAGATAAGGAATAGTAATGTTGTGTAAATAAACTAAACGGTAAAAATATAACGAGAGCGAGATTTTTAGGAAACTGAAATGCTTTGATAAATTTCATTAATGTTTTGAACGTTGGAGCTCTTATTTTGAAAATAAAATGCGGAAAGAAAATCAACTAGCAAAAAGTAAAAGGTGATGCACGGTGCTTTGTTCAGATTTGCTACCCCGAAGCCTTTCGAGCCCTAGGGGGTTCATGTGGAATATGATGACGATGCCAGAGTGCACAAACTAACCTTTCGGGGAGGGGAATAAAACAAAAGTAAAAACAAGACAAGGTAACAAGTTATTAAGGATAATGAGAAGGAAATGTTGCAATAATTAAACACATAGTTCAAGAATATAAATCGTGTCCTAGTTTAGGAGCTTCGTTATGCCTGAGGTAGGCCTAGCGACAAGTTAATTTGGAGAACTTATAATGCTAAATTCCTCATTTTATTGATAAAAATAAGACGAATCCCAAAACGACACTAAAATTGCAGAAAGTAAAATGTCACTACAGGCCATTGGCCTTATTACATTTTAAGGAAAAAGAAAAGACTCCTAACTACTTGGTCCCAGAAGGACCTTCTTCGGGCTGAATGTTCTCATTGATCAGATCCTCCAACTCATGCAAATTTTTCTAGTAAAAATGCCTTTGCGAGGAGCTCTCCTCCATTTTCTTCAGAGTTCTGGAAGTCGGTGACTCTTTTACTCGATTTTCCTTCCAATTTCAGTAGACTGTTTTCCAGATATTTCAGCTTTTTTCTAGCATTGGTGACCCTCTCTTTCCATTCATTGACCTGGTCACTTGATGAAATATTCCTCCAACAGGTCAGCAAGAGTGACGGTATGCTAACCATACCGAAACTGGGGCCTCCTGCCTCAATTTCTGCAAAACAAACTGTTAGACCCTTACCCCGCTGGACTTGATTTATTTAGACCAATAATTACCATAAACTGCATTTAGTTCTCCAAATAAATGAATAGAATGTGGCGCCATCCATATAGGTTCCAAGGAAACCAGTGGAATTTTGACAAGGCTATCTTAAAGAGTCATTATGTGGACTACATACCTGACTCAGCTAGGTTTGGACCATGATGCATGCACAGTTAAACAAAGTAAGGTTTCTATGTGGTATTAGACTGGTACCCTTGAGTGGACAACTTGAGAGGGAAAGGCACAAAACCGTCGACTGCACCACTGATTGACTGGTTTTACCGCAAATACGCCTTTTCCAAATTTAGGGGGTGATAATATCGTAAGGGCGCAACCACTCATTTTACGCGTTGCTGTGGTATTTTGTTTGGCAGGAGTTGAATATGATGTTGCAAATGCAATCATAAGAATAAAATAATTTATCACGTATTTGCACATTCATAAAATAATGATTACAATATTTGATCATAATTATAACAATATTAAAGAAAAGTGGTAAAAGAAACCGTTGAAAAAAAGAAACAAAAAGCCAAGTTAGATTTGTAGAAGAAGAGATAAATATATTAAGTAAACACAATAAAGATGCTGTAAAGTAACAAATAACATGAAGTGGTGAAAGCTTAAACAATAGCCGCAGCAGAGTCGCCATGCTGTCGAGCCCCCTTTTTCTAAGGGCGAAATCGGGTTTGTGACATTTGGTAGGACAACTTGTTCACTTTTGGGAATTAGGTATTAGAGTTGAAGAGTCACCACCTAATGATTAAGTGCATTAGGACACCAAAAAGGTTTTGAATTTGAAGAACCAGAGTTTGGGTAAGGTCTAGAAATTATCTCGAAGGGAAGGTGTTAGGCACCCCTCATGATTCACTAGTGTGGTTCCCGGCAATGCTACAATTGTTACTTTAAACAAAAAGTAAGCAAATAAAGGTCTCAAATAGAAGGGGTTTTCACGTAATGTTTCGAGTGAATTCAGAGTTTGAAGAAAATAGAGAAAGCAGAAATTTAAGAAAAATAATTTGAACAAGTATAAACAAGTAAAGGAGAAGGGGTCCTAGGTTTATGAACAATATGGATCACCCCACACAACACCCGGTAACTATTTATACACGTGGTGTTATTGCGTGGTCATCATATCCATATCTACCCTTCCTACCCAGTTAAGGTATTAAAACATGGAATGGTCCCGTTTTACTTATTGTATACTATTACCCGTCCCAATCCTATCTGCCGCAGAGCTGTTTGCGGCTACTAATTGAGCTATTTGGGATTACTAATCTTAAAGGAAAGGGTTGTGATGTTTTATAGTTTCGAAGGACAAAATTCTAAGGCCACAATCAAAACATAGATGTAACAAATATTGGGGAGGAATACATAACAGATAGAAAGGCTCAAACAAACCTCCTGAAGATCAAAGAGAAGCATATAATTTAGTATGTCTTTCCACATACTTATTCGGGTCCAAATTAAAATTGTGACTGACTGATCTGTTACATATTTCAGATAAGAAGCCCAAACTAGGCCTGCCTGCTTGTTGTAATTAATCAAATCTGTTTAATTTATAAGTTATCATATGGCTTGCCTAAGTGTTAAACGAACGCCTATAGTCATGATATCTATAGGTTGCAGAAAAGAAGCATACTTATTTAAAGAAGAGGACATGTTAAAAACATAAATTCTACAGAGGTTAAGCATTAGCTAATACTGATTTTTTAGACTATAGGCAAAATGGACGATTCAGATTTAGTTGATAACTCCTGTAGGCATGCTTTCTAAGTGCTAATAATTTTAAGACGTTTACAGTTGAAATAAAAAGTATAGGAGTCGTATAGACATGGTGTCTAGAATGTTGTTTGTTATTTCGAACCTATAAATACAATTGCCTAGTGATAGATGCATAAACAGAATTCAGGAAATCCAATAGACATGTTATCTATGCGATATGCAGAAGTGCGGAAAACCTACAGACATGGTTTCTACATAAAATGTAGGAATGTATAAACATATAGACATGGTTTCTATAAATGAAATGTAGAAGTGTAGAAACTTACAGACGTGGTTTGTATATGAAATACGGAAGATGTAAACATGATTTTTATGTGAAAATGAAGAACCATAAACATGGTTTCTACATGAAATATAGAAGCAAAAGTTGAAAGCGGGATATAAGTGTAGAAGTATAATAATCACTTATTAACATGGTATCTACCCCTTTTTGCATGCATGATTTACCTCCCCTTTTCACTAAAAGCCCCAATAGCTATTAGAAGTCATTACAACCTAAAAAGAATAAGAAAAGGTAAATTACATCAGAGGACAAAAATTTACAACCAAGGAGAGACTGATTCAGGTTTCCTGCCTAGAACATAAAGTAAACCAACTCCCAAAGATCATATTTCCAGAGTCTTTCTCTTATTTGGATGTGTCAAGGAGGTTCATGAACTCCAGGAAATGCTTACACCCCAAATATCATTGTAGAATTATAGTGCAGTGTGGAAGGGCCAGCCTTCAAATGTCCAAGTTCAGGGGGAACTTAAGGTCCCAGAGAAAGGCTCATAAGAGAGGGACAGAACTTTGGGCTAGGAGCAGTTGTAAGTGCATAGAAAGGGAGTAGGGAAAGTCATTGCTGGCTGGTGGTCATGCCCAGTAATTAGAAGTGCTGGCGCACCCCTGACCAGCTTGTTTAGCCAAGTTTGAGGAGTTAGGATCCAATGGGGATCAGGTTCAAACCTGAGTAACAACTTAGGTACTGGCAGGTCATGAACCCCAACTCAAACACATAGAAGGGAGTAGGGTTTCACAATATAAATAGGTGCAATAAAAGGACATGCACAATTAATATTGAACATAAACAATAAAATAAACAGGAATTCTGAAACTATAAGGTAAATACATAGAGGTGAAGCTGTAATAGAAATTAGGACGTACCAGTTTCAGGAAATAAGAAAAGTAAAAGCAGAAGTACTGAAGAACCAAATTGCAAGCAAATAGTCTAAGAACTCCCAGAAGAGAGTAGAGTATTAAACTTAAAGAAGTATTGGGTTATACATGTGTGAGTAATTTCAATTGAAGGTGTGCAGTCAGTAACAATGTCCGTGAAAACGTAGAAGGGTCGTCCCATTATAATGCATAAAGCAAGTGTAAATAGGTAAGAAAATAATTTAAAAAATCAATTACACAAGGTCTCCCTTTAGTTAAGGGATTCTAATTTCAAACTGGAAAAAATAATTAAGGAAAGGGGTAGATCAAACATTTTTCCAAAGCGGCACAAGAAGGGTAAATACACATAGACTTGTTTAAGGAAAAGGTTTGATAGCACACAGTTTATGCAAATAAGGAAAGGAAATCAGTCAACAGCCAGTAAAATCAAAATTGCACGCTTTGTTCGAATGAACCATGTCAGGAAATTTGAGGAGAGGGTTTTACTTAAACAAAACCAGTAATAATAAATTAAACCAAAAAAAGTATTCTGAATCATAAGTCGGAAAACCATTTTGAAAGAAAAAATTCATCACACATATAAAAGCATACAACCACGCTTGAACACGAAGAAATATTTTATGCTATTCAATAGAAGAGTCTAGTATCGAAGAATTTAAAAGTTTAAGAGTCGTAAACAAAGAAGTTCAAACTTAGTTTATGGACTAAGAATGAGTTTGAGAGAGTCTAGGGATCCAAATAGAAACCTAGTCCAAACACAAGATCAAACTCGCCAAAACCCCAAATCCAAGGGTATTCAACTCAAATCAGACACGGAGAAGAGAAGACAAATAACTGAACCAGGCTTAGAGGCTCTTTTAGAGACTTATGAGTAAACAAACAGATACGATAGCAGGTTCGAGGAAACATAGTGAAGAAATTGATTCAAAATATAGTGAGAGTAGGAAGAACATGTTTTAAGAAAACTTGAAACTCAAACAGGTTCAAAAGAAAGATAATATAACATTTAAGGAAACAATAGAGGAAACATGTTTAAAGGGAACTCAAAGAAGGCCCAATAAAAAGAAAACAAAGAATTAAAGAACTTAGTAGGAAATACATTCAGTAGAAGAACAAAATATTAGAAAAGAATATCAACAAGACATATAGGAAAACACAATGGGATGAAAATTCAGCCGGATGTAGGAATCAATAGAAAGATAAGGTACAGAAAACATATATAGTAGAAAAACATAATAAAGCAGTAGAAGCATATGCGTGAAAAATACAGAGAAGGAAGAAGGCAAAGAATAATCGGAGAAATATTTTGAACTTTTCAGAATCCCTAAATCAAGAGAAGTAATTTTGAAAGAAAAAATTGGGAAAACATTTTCAAAATCCAAGTGGAGCATAGATATAGTATTGATTTAAGAAAACAATCAGAGAAACCTCAAATAGCTAGGGTTTTAGAGGAACCCTAAATGATAAAGGCTTGGAAAAGGCCCGATCTTGAGTCACAAAAGTCAAAAGACATAGGCTCATACTTCTTGCATACGCTGGAGCAAGGCCGGAGATGGCCATGAAATCTTGAATCGGTGAAGATCTGAAACAAAACCTTCGAGGTCAGACCTTGATACTTCGAGTACCAAGCGTATAAGAGCAAATAGGGGTGAGTAAAAGGCTTCCATGGCCGGAGAAGCCATGGATTCTGGTGGTCTTAAGGTAGGGGCGATTATAGCCGGCTAGGGTTGAGGAAGGCTCGAGAGAACCTGAGAGAGGATGGAGTATTTTGAGGTGGCTACCTAGTCGAAATGAAGGGTTTAGGTTAGGGTTGGTGAATTAAAAAAGGTAAGAGTGAAATGTGGCCGTTTATCATTTATATCAACGGCTTAGATTGAATCGGGGACTAGGTGGGTTGGTTAAGCGGGTAAGGGGTTGGGTTAAATCGAGATTGGGCTGGGTAATTTGGGATTGGGCCCGTCCGGAACTGGATTTGAAATTGGGTCAATAGGGGTTTAATTTAGGCTATAATTTTACGAAATGGGGTTAGTATTTAAATAACCAATTTTACTCTTTTTATTTTATAAAAATAGTAAAATAATTGTAAAATCAAATTAAAAGTACTGAACCCATTAATAATACATAAATATTAATTAAAACAATATTGAAACCAATATTAAAATTATGGAAATGCTATTAATCTTAAAATAGGTTAAAATTGTAAATGTATGAAATTTAGCTTTAATATACCAGATAAATTTGTAATAAATATAAAAAAATAGCTTAACTATATTTTGGTATAAATATTTGAATAAAATAAGTTATTCATCAAAATTAATGACTTTGGGAATAATTATTGGATTTTGTACTCTTAAAAGGGATAATAAATTGATTTTAAAGCCCTTTAATATTTAGATAAAATACCAAAACACTTGGACGTGGTTATATATGTATACACATTCTATTTTGAGAGTATTTTGAGTGCAAAAATTACATAGAGGAATAATTGGGTATCAACAATCACCACTTTGGAAACTCACAATTTTTTTTTCTTTGAAGCAGGAACCAAACATGCAGAATGGTGATTCTAATAGAACGAATGCCACCAAACGTAAGCTCTTTAAAATCTCCTTTTTTCTTTTTACTCTCAGTATACATCACTAGTATTCAAACCTTCTATTTTTACGTAGATTAACCGAGGTAAAACTTTTTTGCATAGGGAAATCCAGCTCATAGTTTCGGGTAGAAGTACTCATCGCTCAGGGTGTATTACATTAGGTTAACTCAGGTAGAACCATTTTCTCCTAGGAGGATCCAACTCATAGTTCGATGTAGAAGTACTCTTCGCTCAGGTTGTTTTACTTTAGCATAACCCAGGTAGAATATTTTCTCCTAGGGGGTTCCTGCTCATAGTTCCGGGTAGAAGTACTCTTTGCTCAGGTTGTTTTACATTAGCTTAACCCATGTAGAACCTTTTCGCTTAGGGGGATCCCGCTCATAGTTCCGGGTAGAAGTACTATTCGCTAAGGTTATTTTTCATTAGCTTAACCCATGTAGAATCTTTTTGCCTAGGGGGATCCATCTCTTAGTTTTGGTTAGAAGCACTCTTCGATCAGGTTGTTTTACATTAGCTTACCCCGGCTAGAACATTTTCTCCTAGGAGGATCGTGCTCATAGTTCTAAGTATAAGTACTTTTCGCTCAGGTTGTTTTATATTAGCTTAACCTAGGTAGAAGCTTTTTGCATAGAGGGATCGATCTCATAGTTCCGGGTAGAAGTACTGTTCGCTTAGGTTGTTTTTACATAGCATAACCCAGGTAGAACCGTTTCTCCAAGGGGGATCCAGCTTATAGTTTCCAGGTAGGATTACTCTTTGCTCAGGGTGTTTCACGTAGATTAACCTAGGTAGAACCATTTTTTCTAAGGGGATCAAGTTCCTAGTTCCAGGTAGAAGTAATCTTTGCTCAAGTTTGTCACACCTCCTTTTTACCTACCCCAGAAGGGTACACGGGATTTTTTCCAATTAAAGGACAATCAAAATGGGATTATTTAATTAAAAGTCAGAATCGGCACTTGGAATAATTAATGGTGTCCTAAGTCACCGGTTCAAATCTCAAATCGAGGAAAACGTTGGCTCAATTATACAGTCTGCGAACACGGCAATCCAGTAAGGAACTCTGATAACCCGGGAGAAGGTGTTAGAAATTCCCGGTTTCCGTGGTTCTAGCACGGTCGCTTTGATCATACTTGGCTTTTCAAAATTGTTTAATTACTCATTTTAGAACCTGTGTGCATTAACATTTTACCGCTTTTAAAGTAAGAAAAATTATCTCGAAACGGGTCACCCGTACGTGTACTCATTTGTTTGGCGCAAAAAAAATTATGCCACGGGAATGTGTTCACAATTAATAACGTTTTATTTTTATTAAGAAAATTTGGGCCAAAGTTGCGCGAATGCATACTCTGATTTCGTTTTTAGAATCGCAATCATGTCATGTGAACGTGTTCACAATAGTGATAGTATATTAAACATCCCTAAAGGTTTTTCTAAGAATATTCTTCATTAATAACTAATTAGAGTGTTTGCGAGGGCTTTAGAAATTTGCTAAATCGCGCACCTCGAGCTCTAAGGATTTTAATGATTAATTAAAACGAGGTCAAGGCAATTGAGATTTTGTTTGGTACGACGCACCTTGAATTATTCTAACCGAAGGGCTTCTAAACTAAATCATAAGGGCCATACACTACTTGTATTATATAATATGGCATGCCCCAAATATGTTAGCTTCAAGGTTTCACGTATTAATTTTGATGATAACAAACCAACATGATTTTTAATCAAAGAACACTTACTTGTGGTAATCTTATTTCTGTATATGTTTATTCATAAAAGAAGATGATGGTAAAGATCGAGATAAATACGGGAAAGAGAATATAGTATGAAGATTTTATCAAGGAAGACTATTTTGAGAGAGTTAATCTCCAAGCCTCATAGAAGGAATAATATTTGAAAGTCAAGATTCATATATTGGATGACTTACAATAAAAATAGAAGAAGAATCTATGGAACTTATGGATGGAAAGCTATTCAAAATCTTGAAAGGAAAGTTGCGAAAATCATGGAGAAGATCTATTATTTTATGGAAGGAAGATACTATGGAAAAGATACTACAAAACCAAGGAAGAATACTTTTATACTATGGAAAGATATTATTTTCCAAGATCAAGAAAGGAATATCTTCAATATATGAAGAATATATTTTCTATGGAAAAAAAATATATTATGGATGTAGTGAAATCTATATTATGGAAGGAGATTATTTTTCAGGATCAAGAAAAGAATATCTCTAATATAATAAGAGTTCAAAGATATATTGACATCTTCACATTGAAGAAAATATTCATGATCCAAAGTCAAAAGGAAAAATATTATATATTCATGAAGGAAGATATCCTATTCAACTTTGGATATATATATATATATATATATATATATATATATATATATATATATATATATATATATATATATATATATATATATATATATATATATGCGCGCACACACATACACACTACTAGTTTGAAAGAGAAGTACTGGGTTTTCTACTATCTCAAGGCAAGACTATTGAAAAGATTTGCCAAGTCACTACAAGATTTTGATATGAAATAAATCATATTTTCAAGATCTATGTAAAGAAGGGAAGCAACAAATCAATCTTGAAAAAAAAGGGAGACAAAGTGAGATTTTATTTTCATAAGTCAAAAGGCAAGCATCGAGCCAGAATTGACTATAAAGGAAGAGGAGCAAAGCTCTGGAAGGAAATTTACAATAATGAAGAAGAAATCTGGATGGAATAAAAAGATTGCATGGGATTTACTACATATGGAAAGAATGATTATTTTTGGGAAAGAATCAAGAATAGGAAGGATAGGTTAAAGGAGCACGAAGAAGATTTTCTTAAGAAGGAAAGCCATCACATATTATTAACCATTATATTCTGCATTTAATGAGAAAACTCAGCAACGATCATATTGGAGGCAACAATATAAGTTGAAGAACAACTGAGAAGAAGATTCACACAACCTTCTATAAAAATTATCTATCCAACTAAAAGTTCTTTATTCTATCTTAACAGGAAACGTAATTCACTTTAGTATATTTATTGTGTACACAAAAGAGAGAAGAGAGAGAGAAAAATTGGAGAGGCGATGTATTTGAATAGGTTGTGTCATTATTCATTTCTTTGGTGAGCGAGTGAAAACCAAAGGGTCGTTGTTGGTGAGAAAGTTAAAAACAAACCTATAAACGTTGGTGGAGAAAATTGAAAATCACCCAAGCTGTACTCAACACAAATTTATGAAGAGCTCTAAATGACAACACTCTTGCAACCCAAGAGGACAGGATTAGGATACCACATTGGTTCCGAACCAATACAAAATTTGTGGAGTCATTTACTTTATCTCTCTTATATTATATTCTATTCCTTTACTGTTTATTGTGATTAACACTTTTTTAAATCGATAGGACTAATAGTTTTGTGCAGGCTGTTACATATATGTCGACTAGATCTGAAGAGTAGTCGACTAGAAAGTTTAAAAGGCTACAATTCACCCCCCCCCCCCCCCTCTTGTACTTTCAATTGGTATCAGAGCAGGTCTCACATATTTTTTTTCTTAATAGTAACTGAGAAAAGATCCATGACAGGTCATCAAATTATTGGAGCCGTACTTCAAGAGGGATACTCAACAAAAAGGCCACCGTATTTCTACATTCATTACTATAGCCATTGGAAAGAAATAATGAAGGTTTATGTTCAATCAATAGATTATCGAGCTTGGTTAGTTATTCAGAATGGACCAAGATCTATTCCAAACAACAATGATGGAAAGAAGCTTGTAGATTTGGAATCCATGTTTGACTACATAAAAGAACAGTTGGATATTATGCAAACAAATTCTAGAGCAATCAACATGCTTTATTGTGCGATTAGTGATGAAAAATATAAGAGAATATCCACATGCGAGACTGCTAAAGATATATGGTACATATTGGAAAACATCCACGGGAATGCAAACAAAGTAAAGGAACTTGAATCCATGTCAACTCTTGAAGAATCTGAAAATGGTGAAAATCAAGAAGACTTGGTCGTGATACCTAGGAAGCGAAGAAAAGCACAAAGAAGCAGAAAAGAAAATCTCAATCCATCCTGAATAAGACTCATAAGAATAAGGTTCAACAACAAGAAAATATATGCTGCCACAGATGTGGTAAACCTGGACATATCAAATTAAAATGTCCTGGCCCCAAGAAGAAATATCATAAAATCTCAACTCGGAGCGATGAGGATGATAAAGAAGAAATGACAAACATATGTCTCAAGAAAATAGAAGAAACTGACGAAGCGTGCTTTAATGCTATTCAGGATTGTGATCTCAAGAAAAAGAATCACAAATCATGAGCGATGAGGATGAATCTGATGAAGAAAACAATTACAAAAGAATGGAGTGTGACGACCCAAAGGGTCATTACTATAATTCTCCATTTTTTTGCGCTTCTAAGGCCTTAGAAACCTCTTATTTGGTTGCCTCGATTATTATGCGCAGTCCGGGAGCGAAGCCGGAATATTTTTATGTGGTAATATTTGAATTATGTGTTAAAATATATAAATTTTGATAATAATATTGGTATAGTTGACTTTGGTCAACATATTAAGTTAACGGATCCGGACTCGGACCCTTGATGTGATGGTCCCGGAGGGTCCGTCAGAAAATTTGGGACCGGGGCTATTCCCGGAATCGAAATTGAACAAAATTCAAGCTCCCATTTCTTCGTAGTTCATTGGGTAAGTAATCCTAACTTCACTGCATTTTGCATCCTTCATCTAAACATCAATTTTCTAAACCTAAAACATGAAATCATGGTAGATATTAGGGCTTTTGGGTAGAGTTAGGTTTTTGAGAATTTTGGGCGATTCAACCTCAATTTGTGGTCGAATCTTAAAAAAATCATATATTTGGACTCATGAGGCTATGGGTAATCAGAATTTGGTCCGAGCATCGAGTTTGGACCATGTGGGCCCGGTGTTAGATTTTGGTATTTTTAGAAGAAAATTACAAAATGCATTTCTAAGATAGGGAATTGTATCCTTGTAGTAATATTGATAATATTGAATTGAATTATGTTAGATATCGTTGATTCGGGGTTGAATTCTAGAGGAAAGGCGATTGTAGAGCTTTGAGTTGCTACTTTCAGATTCGAGGTAAGTGTTTTTTCTAACTTTGGCTTGAGGGAATAGTATTAGGATTATTTTCTATGTACTATGTGGAGTTGGTGTATAGGAATGGTGACGGTTACCTATGCGCCCGAGTCTATCATGACCGTGAGTCATATTTGCTACTAAAATTATTGAAAGAAGTGGACAATTGTAATATTACTTCTTAAATGAACTATGAAATGATAGTTGAGAAGCAATGAACTAAAGAAGGAATTTTTTGGTATTTTTCCCTTGCCGGGACTTATTGTTGAGTTATTCTCCCTTGAAGGGTCTTTCCATGCCATGTTTTCTTGATAATTTTAGCACGAAGGGTCTTTCCGTGCCTTTTGTTTTGAGAATTATGTGAGGAAAGCACGAAGGGTGATGCCGTGCACTATGTATAGAGAGTAAAAGCACGAAGGGTAATGCTGCGCATTGCGGTTTGAGAGTAAAAGCACGAAGGGTTATGTCGTGCATTATATTTGACAATTCTGGTGTGAAATGAGAGTAAACGCACGAAGGGTGGTGCCGTGCAGTTGTTGATTCGCTGGCTTTCTTATATTAATGCTATATATTCAGTTCATTTCTTGTTTGTTGGACTTATAATTGAACTGTACACCCACAGCATGTCCCCTCCCCATTATGTGTTTAAATTTTGTTATATTTCCGTTATTGCTCATATATCTGTACAGGTTGATTGTGGTAGGTCCAGTTTAGCCTCATTACTACCTCATCGGGGTTAGGCCGGGCACTTACCAGAACATGGGGTCGCTTGTGCTGATACTACACTTCGCGGCCTTTTAGTGCACTGGTCACGACACTGCTTACGGACCACAACAGTAGCTAGGGAGCGATCCTTCAGTCTAGAGACTCCAAGGAAGTTCGCTGGCATTCCCAGGCCCCGATTTTCCTCTATCTCTTCCAGTTTGTTTTTATTGTAACAAAACAGACTTGATATGTATTTCTTTTAGACTGCTATTTTTAGTACTCTTTTTAGTAGTCCGTGAGGAGTGACACTAGATATTGTGTAGAGGCATGTTACAATTTTTTCCGCACTTTAGTAACATTTGTGTTAAATGTCTTCCGCGTATTTTTATTTAATTATTTTGGTTTTATATTGTTTAGATTAAAGTTTTATGGAATATTTTGAAAGGGTTGGCTTGCCTAGATCCTACAGTTGGCGTCATCACGACTCCCGATGGTAGGGAAATCAGGGTCGTGACAAGTTGGCATCAGAGCACTAGGTTACATGGTCACACAACTCACGTACAAGATCGCTAGAGTCTGAGGGATCGGTATGAAGACGTCTGTATTAATCCCCCAGAGGCTACAGAGTTAGGAAATATTTCACCTTGTTCATTCTTGTTGTGCGATTCAGTTTCTCAAATATTGATTGTCATTCTACTCTGTTCTTTTGCAGATGGCGAGAAAAGGTGCGTATTCTTCTTCCACGCAGCAGCCCTAGCCCCCAGCAGCAGCCTCCGTGAGGGGCAGGGGCCAAGGCTGTGGCAGGGGCAGAGCTCAACCCCAGGCAGCAGTTCTAGAGGTGGAGCCTCATATTGACTTTGTTGAGGAGGTTCTAGCCCCACCAACTCCAGTGGGCCCAGCTCAGGTCCCAGGAGGGGTGATGTTTTCCCCGGATCTACATGATGCTCTCGTTCGCAAAGCAGGCTTTATGGACAGTGTCGCTAGAGCGGGATTGCTGCCAGTAGAACCAACCACTTCTCAGACTGGAGGGGTTCAGACTCCTGCTATACGTACTCAGGAGCAGGTAGCTCCCCAGACTCAGGTTCCATTGGTTCAGCCCGCAGTGGCAGCTCAGACTGGCATTACAGCTTAGGCCGGAGATGGGATGGCCATGTCTTCGGATGCTTTATGGAGACTTGATCGGTTCTCCAAGCTTTTCACCACCACTTTCAGCGGTGCTTCATCGGAGAATCCCCAGGATTTCCCATTCAGTTGTCATGAGATCCTCATGACTCTAGGGATCGTATAGACCAATGGGGTCGATTTTTGCACTTTCAGGCTTGCAGGATCTACCAAGACTTGGTGGAGGGATTATTGCCTATCAAATATAGCAGGGTCTCCAACTTTGACATGGGATCAGTTCGCGGAGTTATTTTCGGAGAAATTTCTCCCCGTCACTCAGTAGGAGGCACTTAGCAGACAGTTTGAGCGCCTCTAGTAGGGCTCCATGACCGTTACACAGTATGAGACCAAATTTATTGACTTGGCACGACATTCAGTTGTGATACTCCCTACACACAGAGAGAGGGTTCGTAGGTTCATTGATGGATTGATTCAGCCGATTCACCTTCAGATGGCTATGGGAATTGGCAGTGATATTACCTTTTAGGAGGCAGCCAATGCGGCCCACCGGGAAGAGATGACATTGGTTCGAGGAGGTAGTCAGGGTTCAGACAAAAGGCCTCGACATTCTGGCAGAATTAGTGGTACCTCATCTGGAGGTAGGGATTTTTATGACAGAGGCAATCTCTTGAGGCCTTTCCAGTTGGCACTTAAGGTTTCTCATGCTACCCCGGGCGGTGGTGGTCATCAGTAGTATTATTCGGACCAGCAGTCCTCCAGCACACCACTAGCCCACATCAGTGCACCGCCACTTCAGAGCTTCAAGGGAGGACATACCGGTCGACAGGGCCAGAAGTCTCAACCGCCGAGGGCATGTTATGGTTGTGGTAACCGAGGTCATGTTGTCAGGTTTTTCCCTCGAACCTCGAGTAGTTCTCAGCATCAGGGTCATCGCCCTATGATTCAAATAGAAGGTGATCCACAAGCCGCCCAGCCAGCTAGAGGCGGGGGTAAGGATCATAGAGGTGGAGGGAGAGACCGTAGAGGTTGAGCTCGCCAGAGGAAGGGGTCAGCTCGCATCAGATCATCCCAAAGATACTGTTCAGGGAGATGGGGGCCAGCCCTGTTGTTATGCATTGCCAGCCAAGCCGGAGGCCGAGTTATCTAATGCTGTGATTACAGGTGCTATAATGGTCTGTGATAGAGGTGCTTCAGTATTATTTGATCCAGGATATACTTATTCTTATGTGTCATCCTATTTTTAACCCTTTTTGAACATGCCTAGTGAGGCTTTGGGTATTCCTGTATATAGGTCCACACCGGTTGGTGATTCTATAATGGTCGACTGAGTGCATCATTCATGTGTGGTGGTATTTGAAGGTCTTGAGACCCGTGTTGACTTATTTCTTTTAAACATGGTGGACTTTGATGTTATATTGGGGATGGACTAGTTGTCCCTGTATCATGCTATCTTGGATTGTTATGCCAAGACTGTGACTTTGGCTTTGCTAGATTTTCCCCAACTTGAGTGGAGGGTGGCCCAAGTTATGCCACCCGTACTGTTATTTTGTATGTTAAGGCTCGACGTATTGTTGAGAAGGGGTGTCTAGCATATTTGACATATGTTCACGACTCCAGTGCAGAGGTTCCATCTATCGACTCTGTTCCTATGTCGAGAGTTCCCCGAGGTTTTTCCTTTAGACCTGCCAGGTATGCCACCCGACAGGGATATTGATTTCTGTATTGATCTGGCTCCTGGCACTCAGCCTATTTCCATTCCGCCGTATCGTATGGCATCGCCAAAGTTGAAAGAGTTGAAGGAGCAGCTTCAGGACTTGCTTAATAAGGGTTTCATTAGACCCAGTTTATCACCTTGGGGTGCACCCGTGTTGTTTCTGAAGAAAAAGGAGAGGTCGATGAGGATGTGCATTGATTATCGACAGTTGAACAAGGTGACGATAAAGAACAAGTATCCACTGCCGAGGATTGACGATTTGTTTGACCAGCTTCAGGGTGCTAGGTTGTTTTCGAAGATAGATTTGAAGTCTGGTTATCATCAGCAGAGGATTAGGGCGTCTGATGTCCCTAAGACAACATTTCGTACTCGTTATGGGCATTATGAGTTTTTGGTCATGTCGTTTGGGTTGACCAATGCCCCGGCAGCTTTCATGGGGTTGATTGTATTCATTAATGACATCTTGGTATACTCCTGCAGCCAGGAGGAGCATGAGCAGCACCTCAGAGTAGTTCTTCAGACTCTGAAGGATAGTCAGTTGTATGTTAAGTTCTTGAAGTGAAATTTATGTTGAGTTTAGTCGCATTTTTGGGTCATGTTGTATCTGCAGAGGGTATTCAGGTGGACTTGTAGAAGATAGAGGCAGTCAAGAACTGGCCTCGACTAGCTTCAGCTATAGAGATTCAGAGCTTCTTGGGTTAGCTGATTACTATAGACGTTTCGTGGAGGGGTTTTCATCCATCACAGCCCCGATGGCTAGATTGACCCAGAAGGGTGCCTTGTTTAGATGGTCAGATGAGTGTGAGGCGAGCTTCCAGAAGTTCAAGACATCTCTGACTACGGCACCGGTATTGGTTTTGCCTACGGCGTTTGGGCTTTATACTGTGTATTTTGATGCTTCCCGTATCGGGCTTGGCGCAGTGTTGATGCAGAACAACAAGGTCATAGCAGATGCTTTGAGGCAATTGAAGATCCACGAGAAGAATTATCCAGTTCATGACCTAGAGTTGGTAGCCATTGTTTATGCCTTGAAGATCTGGAGACATTATTTGTATGGTGTGACGTGTGAGGTGTACACAGATCACAAGAGCCTTCAGTACTTGTTCAATTAGAAAGAGTTAAATATGAGAAAGCGGAGGTGGTTGGAGTTGTTGAAAGACTATGATGTTTCTATTTCATACCACCCGAAAAGGCGAATGTGGTGGCCGATGCATTGAGTAGGAAGTCCGCCAGCATGGGTAGTCTTGCATATATTCCGGTCAGCCAGAGACCGCTTGCCTTGGATGTTCAGTCCTTGGCCAATATATTCGTGAGATTGGATATTTCTAAGCCCAGCAGGGTGTTAACTTGCATGGTTGCTCGCTCGTCATTGATGGAGCGTATCCGGGAGCGACAATTTGATGATCCCCATTTGTGTGTCCTGAGAGACACGATGCAGCGGGGAGGTGCCAGGGAGATGTCTTTGGGAGATTATGGCGTATTGAGGTTGCAGAGGTGAGTCTGTGTGCCCAATGTTGATGGTATTCGTGTGTTGATCTTAGTGGAGGCCCACAGTTCTCGGTATGATATTCACCCAGGAGCCGCGAAATATGTATCAGGATTTGAGACAACATTATTAGTGGCGCAGAATGAAGAAAGACAATGTTGCATATGTGGCTCGTTGTCTAAATTGTCAGCAAGTTAAGTACGAGAATTAGAGGCCCGGTGGGTTATTTCAGAGGATTGAGCTTCCCGAGTGGAAATGGGAGAGAATCACCATGTATTTTGTTACTGGCCTTCGATGACTCGGAAGAAGTTTTATGCTATATGCGTTATTGTTGTTAGGGTGACCAAGTCAGCGCATTTTATCCCAGTTGCCACTACCTATTCATCGGAGAGGTATGCTGAGATTAATATCAGGGAGATCGTTCGTCTTCACAGGATGCCCATATCTATTATTCCGGATTGAGGTCCGCAGTTTACCTCGCATTTCTGGAGAGAGGTACAGCATGAGTTGGGCACCCAGGTCTAGTTGAGTACAACACTTCACCACCAGATGGACGGTTAGTCCGAGAGGACTATTCAGATTCTTGAGAATATGCTCCGAGCCTGCATTATCAATTTTGGAGGCTCGTGGGGCTAGTTCTTGCCTTTAGTAGAGTTGGCCTACAACAACAACTACCAGTCCAATATTTCAGATGGCTCCGTATGAGGCATTGTATGGTAGGTGGTGTCGGTCCCCAGTCGGATGGTTTGATCCGGGAGAGGCTCGATTATTGGGTACAGATTTGGTATAGGAGGCCTTGGATAAAGTCCAGATCATTCAGGACAGACTTCGGTCAGCTCAGTCTAGGAAGAAGAGTTTTGCAGATCGTAAGGTCAGGGATGTTTCTTTCATGGTTGGTGAGCTAGTATTGCTCCGTGTATCGCCTATGAATGGCGTGTTGAGTTTCGGGAAGAAGGGCAAGCTTTGCCTCAGGTATATTGGCCGTTTGAGATTCTTGACCGTTTGGGGAAGGTGGCTTATAGACTTGCCTTGCCGCCTAGCTTGTCAGCCGTGCATCCGAATTTTCATGCATCCATGATTCGAAAGTATCACGGAGATCCCACCCACATGTTAGATTTTAGCACTGTCCAATTGGACAAGGATCTGTCATATGAAGAGGAGCCGATGGCTATTTTAGACCGGTAGGTTCGACAGTTGAGGTCACGGATTTTTCCTTCAGTGTGTGTTAATTGGCGAGTTCAGACTCCTGAGGCATCGACTTGGGACTCCGAGTTTGATATACGGAGCCGTTATCCCCATCTATTCCCCGACTTAGTTACTTCTTTCTTTTGTCCGTTCGAGGACGAACGATTGTTTTAGAGTTGGAGGATATGACGACCCAAATGGTCATCACCGTAATTATCCCTTTCTTTGCACTTCTGAGGCCTTGAAAACCTCTTATTGTGTTGCTTCGATTTGCGTATGCAGTCCGGGCATGATGCCGGAAAATTGTTATGTGGCAATATTTTAATTATGTGTTAAAACTATGAATTTTGATAATAATATTATTATAGTTGACTTTGGTCAATATTTTGGGTAAATGGACCCAGACCCGTGATGTGATGGTCTTTGAGGGCCCGTAAGGAAATTTGGGACCCGGGGCGTATTCCTGGAATCGAAATCCGAGGTCCCAGGCCCGAGTACAGAACTTTTCCGTGAAATTGTTTTTTGAAATTGCTTAAGGAAAAATGAAAATGAAATTTGATCAAAAGTATTTGTATCGTGCTCGTATTTTGGTTCCAACGCCCGGTACAAGTGTTAATTGAGCGTTAAGCGCTATCTGTAAAGTTTTGTTGAAAATGGACGTCAGTTGACGTGTTTTGGACTAGAAATGGAAAATTTGAAGTTTTGAACTTTGAAATGAAAATCATGAGTTTTGGAGGTTGATTCTTAGTTTTGATATTATTCTGACGATTTGATCGCTTAAGCAAGTTCGTAGGATTATATTGAGTTAGTATGTGTTTTTGTTTGGGAGCCCCGAGGGTTCAGGAATATTTTCAGGGGTGGTTCGGAGTGTTTTTGGCTCTTTAGACTTATCAGATTTTCTGTAATTTTTGCACAGATCCTTTCTTTTATGCAATTGCATAGGCTTTCCAGCCGTCCCACTTTGTTCAATGTGATCGCACACCCTTCTACGCAATCACATAGCTTGGCCAGCCTCTTTAATGTGATCATATCCCCTTCTACGCGATCACATAACATTAAGCCCCACCTGGAACTTTGGCTTCCCTCCCTTCTATGTGTTCACATGACCTTTTATGCGATCGCATAAGCCAGCTTCCCACTCCCATATGCGATCGCAACCTTTGCCTTGTGATCGCATAGACCAAATTCGCCCACTGATTTTAAAAGCCTAAAAATAGAACAGTGACGGGATTTCTTCCCAGATTCTCACACGAGCTCTTCCTAAAATCCTCCATTGAACAAAATTCAAGCTCCCATTTCTTCATAATTGATTGGATAAGTAATCCTAACTTCATTTCTTCTTGATTCCTTCATCTAAACATCAATTTTCTAACCCTAAAACATGAAATCAGGTAGAAATTAGGCTTTTCGGTAGAGTTAGGTTTTTGAGAATTTTGGGCGATTCAACCTCAATTTGGGGTCGAATCTTAAAAAAAATCATATATTTGGACTCGTGGGGCTATGGGTAATCGAAATTTGGTCCGAGCCTCGAGTTTGGACCATGTGGGCCCGGTGTTGGATTTTGGTATTTTTGGAAGAAAATTAGAAAATGTATTTCTAAGCTAGGGAATTGTATATTATTGAGAATATTGAATCGAATTATGTTAGATATCATTTGTTCGGGATTGAATTCTTGAGGAAGGGCTATTGTTGAGATTTGAGTTGCTACTTTCAAATTCGAGGTAAGTGTTTATTGTAACTTTGGCTTGAGGGAATATGATTAGGATAATATTTGCTATGCGCTATGTGGAGTTAGTGTATAGGTATGGTGACTGTTACCTATGCGCCCGACTCTAGCACGACCGTGAGTCATATTTGCTATTAAAAATTTTGAAAGAAGTGCACAATTGTAATATTACTTGTTAAATGAACTATGAAGTGATAGCTGAGATGAAAATGAACTAAATAAGGAGTTTTTGGAATTTTTTCCTTGCCGAAACTTATTGTTGAGCTGTTTTCCCTTGTCGGGACCTATTATTGATCTGTAATCCCTTGCCGGGACTTATTGTTGAGTTATTCTCCCTTGTTGGTATATTCTATCTTGTTATATAATCCTTTATTGTTTGGTTGTGACCATTGATTGGGTGAGGAAGAGAGAGATTATGCACGAAGGGTCTTTCCGTGCCATGTTTTCTTGATAATTTGAGCACGAAGGGTCTTTCCGTGCCTTGTGTTTTGAGAATTATGTGAGGAAGGAACGAAGGGTGATGTCGTGCACTATGTATTGAGAATAAAAGCACGAAGGGTGATGCCGTGCATTGCGTTTTGAGAGTACAATCACGAAGAGTGATGCCATGCATTATATTTGACAGTTCTGGTAAGAAATGAGAGTAAAAGAATGAAGGGTGGTGCCGTGCAGTTGTTGATTCACTGGCTTACTTATATTAATGATATATATATTCAATTCCATTTCTTGTTTGTTGGACGTATAGTTGAACTGTGCACCCCCAACATGTCCCCTCCCCATCATCTATTTAAATTTTATTATCTTTCCGTTATTGCTCATATATCTGTACAGGTTGATACTGGTAGGTCCGATTTAGCCTCGTCATTACCTCTCCGGGGTTAGGCCGGGCACTTACCAGCACATGGGGTCGATTGTGCTGATACAAAACTTCGGTGCCTTTTTGTGCACATGTCAGGACACATCTTACGGACCGCAGCAGTAGTTAGGGAGCGATCCTTCAGTCCAGAGACTCTAAGATAGTTCGCTTGACGTTAGCGGGCCCCGAGTCTCCTCTATCTCTTCTAGTTTGTTTTTATTGTAACAAAACATACTTGTAATGTATTTATTTCCGACTGCTGTTTTTAGTACTCTTTTTAGTAGTCCGTGAGTAGTGACACCAGATACTAGGTAGAGGCATGTTACAAATTTTTTCGCACTTTGTTATCATTTCTGTTAAAAGTCTTCCGTGCATTTCTATCACTACTGGAAAATTGGTCTAGGGTAGCGCATGTAAAGCCGATCCAGTAGGTAGCTAAACCGTTACCATAGAGATATTGGAACGATTTACGGACCGTCACATCCGCTCGCGTGCCAATAGAGCTATCGGAACGGTTCTTGGAATGGTTTTCATCTCCGTTGCTATAAAGATGCCTATCGCAACGATTTTTCCTTTATATTTTGGAACGATCATTCTTTCTAATTCGGATGGTTTTAAACCGTTACTATAATGTGTATGCAACGGCTCATAACCGTTACCATATTATCTAATGCAACACTTTCGTAAGCTATTGTTACGGTTATTTATAGAATTTGTAACGGTTGTTTTTGTATTGCTATGGCTTTAAATGTTTATTGGAATGGTTTAGAGTGTATTTTGGAATAGTTTACCGAATATATTGGAATAGTTCACATTCCAATGGAATGCCATTTGTGTCATATTGCAATGGTTCTGCTAAGCTATTGTAATCGTTCATTTAAAACAAAAAATATAGCTCTCTCTCTCTATATATATATATATATATATATCACAAAAAAAACTATTAATAATATAACTCGTCCAACAACCTATTGATAAACATAAAAGTAAATGATCTACCCTAAGTGCATAAGTTTAATACATTTCAAGATAGTAATTTTTAAAATGTTGACAACAAAAGATTCCTAGAACATTCATCTATAGCAATTCAAAATTTATCTTATGTAAGCTCTGGATTTTCATTTCCTTTATCTTCTATTTCTTGCTATACTCCACCTACAAAAGAGGATAAATAAAGTCGTCACTTTTCATATGGAATTCCCAGACTAAATAAATTGGTCCAAAAAGAAAAAACTCTGGAATGCCCAGACTAATTAATAGTAGACATGCATATTTCCTTTTTTTGACAGAGTGATAAAAGGAAAGTGTATTACATAAATGGGACAGAAGAAATATGACATTTTATATTAAAAGATGCATGCATAAATATTGAATATAGCAGCCAAAATAAATTTTAGATTGTGAGTCAGAAATTAATGGACTCACAAGTGCTACTGCTTCACCTGGATGCACCATAAAGTTAATATGTAGTACTGGCATCTGTACTATAGGAAAAGTGTTAGTTTTTCTAATTTCAGCCGCAAAATTCTGTATTCTAGAAAAAGTAAAAAATTTATAGATAAAATCAGCGACAAAATGAAATTATAAAGAAGATTGTTTCACAATCAGAACATTAAGAATTGAAATCAACTGCTTTATAATCCAAAACACGAATCATATAATCTTTTACCATATAAAAAGTTCTACTAACACGTAGAAGCAAATAGCTAAGTAAAGGATAAAGGGATCAACAATGTATTTGAGTCTCGTTGCGAAAAGGAATATGTGTTCTCAAATAATGAACCACATGCTGTGAGATCGAATAGACACATATACCTCCATTCTTAAAGCATAGTAGAAACTAACATTCTCAAATTCAATGCGTCCTGCTAATCTTTTAAACTTGGCTCCTGCAACAATCCACAAAGTAGGATGAGAATATGCGGCCTCCGCAAAATATTTTTTTCAGAGTACTTATTGCACCAATGGAGCTATTTCAGCTTACATGAGTTTATTTCATGCTACATTTGGTAGACATTAAACACCTTCCATCAGAAATTCTTTAATTAGCTACTTAAACTGTCAGCAATTTTGATTGGATGGAACTTTGCATCCAAGAGCGACTAATGTTGTTTAAGGACAGAGGTACCGTACACAACGATTCTACACCCTCTCCATCAATAGTTGAGAACACTTACTTTTATGAACACCTACATAATTTGTACATCTAAGTACAAACCACTGCCCCCCTTCACCCCAGTGATATACACGCCATTCTAAGCCATGATGAAGCAAAACATTCTCCCAACAGGTAACATATTTTACTAGCACACTCTTGCACATTAACTTCACTTCCCTAACTCATTAAGAACACATTGAGCAGAAATTTCTCGCAATACCATTCGAGACTCAGGTACATATATACAGAGAAGGTGCAAGCAAAATAGAAAAGCTGCTATGGACAGACCCAAAGAGCAAACAACTGGCCAAACAGCAAAAAGAATAAAAGGGGATAGAACATATTTAACGAGTTTAATTGACGATTCATACTTACTATTTTTGTTGTTGAAAAATATTAGACTCGTCTTAAAGACCTTTTACTTCAGGAATCAAAGGCACCAAGTTTGATGTTCGTGGAACGGTAAAGCCTATGATATATCAAGCATTCAAGGTATAACATACAGTAATGCAACCTACCAATTGATATTGCTTTCTCCAGACATTCATATGTGCAATGGACTAACCGTTGAGACGCTTCATCAATATTACAAAAAACAAAGATGGCAGGAGATCTATATGGAATGCAAATGAGAACTAGTTCGGTGCTTAATGTAACACTAACCTTGCATCTTGAATCCTATGGAAGATAACTTCATTGACTGACTTACAACAGGCAAACAGAATTCTATCTTTAAGTAAATTTTAGAACCTGCATAACACTACGTAAAGAACATTTACAAGATAAAGTACCTACGTGCATCATGACTTGGGGAAAAAGCGATAATTCAACGGAGGTAGATATGCTCCTGCATATGCCACCAAAAGAAAGAGTTAAACAGCAGCTGCACATATTAGAAGAACATGCGATCCAACATAAAGCAATTTCTTTAAGAACAAGATTTGCTAAGCATTGTTATTGATAAATATGAAGCCAACAAACTTCAGCTAGGATGATTTTCCTACAATTTAACTTAGCAGAGAGCATCATATTGAAATAGAGAGTAAATGTCTTATGGAACCAGCAACATTTTTTTTTGGAACCAGGAGCTCATATCACGTTGAGTATCAATTTGGGGAGCAAAGGAAACATCACCTTCTACCTAGTATTTAAAAACTAGTAGGAGGTTGCCCCTACTGAGCAGGGGCCTAATGCCAAAAGATCTGTGCACCAGTTAATCATGCATATAGCTTCTTGTCAATGCAAACCATCATACTTGTAGCATCTTGTCCATGTAATCCACCAGCTTTTGGTTATTCTTAAGTTTCTTTCTTACTTTATGCTATTTTTCCCTCATTTACTATTCGAAATGCTTTCTCACTCTGTTTATGTCCTGAAATTCAAGTCCATATTTGTTTTATCTTCTTTCCTTGGAAAAGCCACTCCCTGGGAGAAACAAATTTGTAAATATTTTATAGAATCAAATCACAGGAAAGGGTCTCACATGCACATGCTGAGTGTAAATAGTCTATCAAGAAAGAGCCAATAAAGAGCTATAAAACATAGTTTAAGCAAGATAGTCTCAGAGTAACCAACTTCTTGAGTTTAAAACCAGCTTTAAGCTACCACATTATTGAAATATATATAGAATATCTTCAAAGAAATAAATCAGAGAATATACAATACCTTAAGAATCAAGACAGAGAGAAGCATTTCATGTACTTATTTGAAGAAGTAAGGTTAGTGCATTGACCTTTCAATATATTTTGCTCGTTTTTCCTGAAAAGTCTAAATAGACATAGCCAGTGTTGCTGCAATTTCAGAAGGTCTGAGCTACATGAAGCCGACATCTACCTTACAGTTATAATCCAATCACAAAATTAAACACACTAAAGTTCTAAAGAACATTAGATTGCAATGAATTGGAGCCAAGAAGTTGGCGTCTTTTCATTTGGATTAGCACTATGAAACTAACAATAAGAAAAATTGAAGAGAATAAAATTAAAAGAAATAGATAAGACACTATCAAGAAAGATGGAAAGGAATTGGAGAAAAAAAAAAAGAAAATTTCAACAAAATGCAATGAATAGTTGTTACTCTTTTTAGGTGAATTAAATATTGTCATTCCTACTATTCAAACAAAAGTTTTACTCCATATAAAAGAGATAAAAATTGTAAATCTAAATTTACGCGATAACTATTACCATGCAACATACAAATAGAGTAATATAGCATCCGTAGCAAGCTTGAATTTGAAATCCATACTTCCGCAGAAAATGTCATATGCTCTTCTCTTCCTTACTTTCCCACTCCGCTCCCTTGTTTGAAAATTATGAACAAAATTTACGTGTAAAATAATAACTGGGTTAGAACACGAATAACTGAAAAAAGAGTGAAAAAGATTCAATATAGAGAGTTTGAATGGAGAGGAAGGATTGATGAGGAACAATCGACGAAAGTTATAATTGTTACCTTATTTACCATGATAAGTTGATAATCCCTGCCCCAAAATCTTCTCCTTTGGAAGGTCGAAATAAAAACACCTTGCTTCTTCAAAGATAAAGTAACCAAACCAATTCCGTTATAAATTGAACCTTTTTCAACCCATTCAATCCCAATAAGGCATTTCAATTGTCAAAACCCCAATTTCAAATCCTAGGTCAAATTACCAGATCCTTTAATAAAAATATAAGATAAATGAAGTTAGGTACAATTTGTGACATGCATGAACAATTTTGTGCTATAAATTTCTTCAGAAAAATAGAAAATATTAGATGTCCACCAAATCCTCCCAATTACGAATAAAGGAACTTCAATAAAATAAACAAAATATCCAAAACAGAGAGGTTCAACCAGATGGTATATAGAACAAATATGGAAAAACATTGAAAGAGTGAAGAAACAAAGAGAGATTGCATTTTGCAGAAAAAAACTCATCAAAGCGAAGAGAGCTCGGGTGAAAGAGTGAAGACCGGATTAGGAGAAATGTGAGAAGCTGGGAAGGAGCGACAATGGAATAAAAGACAGAAAATAATAGTAAAAAAGCCAGTACAAGTAAAATGTGTAATATGCTCGAAAAAGTGATTGTGAAAACCGAGAGAAAATAATCAAGCCCTATCAGCATACCAGCAGCAACAGTATCATCATGCATCGCCGCATCAGTTTCATCAGTTGTCACGCCTGACCGAATAATACAAGCCATTGCATCATGATCTCCCACTGGATGACTGGATTTGAGGGATTTCAATGTGTGAAACTAAAAGGGGAAAATGGGTCTTGAGGAATTACTGTGATTTGGGGAAAAAAACGTAATTGGAGATGAGGGAAAGTGAATAGGATTCAGATTTGGAGAAAATGTGATCGGGGCTAGAGTGAAATGAAAAAGGAAAAATGGGGATGATGGATTAGATTAATTGGGGGAAAAACTTGATCGGAACTAGACCACCTCTACATTTATTTAGAAAATAAATAAAATTTATGGGTTTTGACTATGTATTACATATCAAAAATAAATAAAATTGTAAAAAGGTATAAACAGAGAGTAGTAGATTTGGCGGGCTAAGCGAAAAAATTTAGGAGGGAACAATAACCGTTCCTATAAATATATTTTGAAAATAATCGTTGCCACTGATAGAGATATTGTAACAGGTAAAGAAACCGTACCTATAGGAAAATGTAAGTCAACGGTTATAATACAATAGCAACGGTTTGGTTGATAAAATGTACTAATAGCATCCAAAACCTTTGGTAACAGTTAGAACTGTTGCAAGAGAGGATCTATGGAACCGGTTATGCAACCGTTGCGGAAACTTCCGTTGCCATAGGCTCATTTTCTGGTAGTGTATTTAATTATTTCGGTTACTACATTATTTAAATTAAAGTTTTATGGAATATTTTGAAAGGGTTGGCTTGTCTAACTCCTACAGTAGGCGCCATCACGACTCCTGATGGTGGGAAAATCCAGGTCGGGACATGGAGAATTAATGTTTCATGGCAATTGGAGAAATTAACAAGGTATGTCACACTCATATTAAGTATTGCGATCACTATGATGAATTGCAGGACGATATGGAATTGGTTTTCAAGGACCTTAAGAAAGTTCTAAATGAATATCTTCAGTTGAGGAAGGAGAAGAAGAATTGGGAGATCCAACATGATGAATATAAAAAGTTGACACATGAGAAGAAAGATTGGGAGATCCAACTTGAAGAATACAATAAGTTGAGAAATGAAAAGAATGAGTGGGATATTCAGCTTAAAGAATATCTGGTGGAGAACAACTTACTTCAAGAAGAAAATTCTGAGTTGCGCGAACAAATTAGCAGCTTGCACAAATCCCCCAGACACTACTTTCATCAATCAAGGACATCTCCTTGGCTTAACAGCTATAAGTCGACTGAAAATTGATGTACTGGTAAATGTCCTACTTTGAACAACTTGACTGAGGAAAGCTGCACGTAAACACTCTAATTCTCACATTACATGCTACTATTGTGGCAATTCCGGACATAAAGTATTTGCTTGTAATTATGCCAAAAGTTATGCTAGATCAAAATATGTTTGGAGACCAAAATAGTTACATGCATCGCAAACTATTCAATCTACTAACCATGAGGGACTTCAAAAGATTTGGGTACAAAAAATAAACTAATTTGTTGTGCAAGAACTCACTTGTCCGTCCATGAAAATGATTAAAGATATTTTCATATTGGCTGGTTGAGGAGCGTGCTTCAAGATTTTACATATTCACAAAGGATGAATGAAATATGACATATTATCTAAAAGAGTGATTGTTATCACTTAGATTTATTCAAGTTCTTCTCGCTGCATATATTCAACTATTGGTTTAGTAAAGTATAACCTAGTTTATGTGTATTAGCCATCTACATGCACTTCGAGTCCACTAGATACATCACATTGTTATTTTATTGATATTATTCTTTATCCATGAAATAGAGACTGTAAATAACCTAAGTTTATGTTTTGCATGAACCATGTCATTTGCCTAAGATATTGGGATAAGAAAGCATGTGATTATATTGATATCATACGAACTTGACTCATGCCTATATGTGTCTTAGATTATTATTGAAATGAATTATGTGTGTAATATTACTTTCTTGGTAATAATACTAATGCTTCACTCAAGACCAAGAAAGATATCTAACTTTGAGGCCACATCTACAAATGAATAATTTTGGGTAATACTCTAAAGCTTGAAGACAAAAGGTATGTATCTCGTATTATTAGCTTTTATTGGGTTGTGTTCTGGATCTATATTAGAGGACATCTTATGTGAGATATAGAAGGAACAAAAATCAAATGTTGATTATTACTAGCTTTTTGTTGCAATGCTCACCAAAAGCTTGCAAGGTACATATATCTGTTTCTATTGATGATTATCCTTACTTTTTTATAGGTCATATTTAACTTTAAAAAAAATAATGCTTTTGCTATGATCATCAATGTGAGTTTTAATAGTATTTTTTTGACATTTTCTTGTAACAAGCATAATCTTTAACATTTTAGTTTGGCGCCTGAATTGATTACAGGTTTGAAAAGAAAGCATCATTTTTTGAATAAAATATCATCATTGTCTTATATGTGCTTTAATGTTTACATTGGATCTTATCTTAAAATGAATTTCTATATGAGCTATGGGAAGGGAGAAAAAATAATTTTGTTATCTTATTTCCTTTGGTTGCAACTATCTTGGTAACATTCTTAACATATTTCTTATTCATTACAACTTACGATCTTATGAAATTTAGAATATTAGGTGTAGAGAAATTTCGACATGCGTTCTTTTCTTTACACAGATACTTTTCTAATAAATTTAAGAATAAGGATGGAGAACTTGTAATGGATAGCTTTCAATAAATTGCTATTGACATATCTATACCAGTTAAATTAGACAGTCTTGAAGAAGCATTTAAACGATGAATGTTGGATTCTAGCAATACAAAACTTGGGGAATGAAGCTGAAAAAATCAACAATGTAGAAATCCAGTACCAAAAAAATGAGCTGCAATTATGGATATCTAAAGCCGGATAAGGTTGTGAAAATTATTTATAGCCCAAGGTTTCACAACAAGAAGGTATTTTTCACCCTTGAGAATTTATGTGCTTATTACAAAGTATGCAAAGTATTCATGTATGGATGTTAAGATATTTCTTAAATGGTTTGAAAACTGCATAACATTATTCTCTAGCCTCTCTTTGGAACTGAAAGCTTTTTTTTTTAATCAATTCATGTGACTAAGACTAGTTACCATTTGAAACATATTCTGGTTTATTATGTGACGATTATTATTTCCAAAGATATATTCACAAGAGCATATGTTTTAATACCAGCCAAAAGCATGCTAAGAATTTATCTTTATCCACACATTCCAAATAATGCGAAGCAAGGAGAAAAATAGTAAGTCCAATGATCGAATAAAATACCAAGGGGTGACCAACTTTCTATTGCCATATATGACATATATTTTGGTATACCTGATCCCACAATATCTCTTTATAATGACACAAAAGATCATTGGTTGATTCTAAATTATGAATTATTATATGCAAGACTAATTGCTTTGATCAAGTAGGATCTTTTCAGATGCAAACATTGCAGGAAACAAAGTGGTCTATAATGAAATAAAAAATGCCATGGAGATATTTTAATTCTCACGAGAAAGACAAACTAGAGAAGAAGGCAAAACATGTGTCATTAGATTGCTTGTGACAGAAAGTATTTTGAAATCTATCTGGACGACATTGACCATCATCATGCAGATATTTCCTCATATTTACAAAAGAAGTTGGTATGGAAATGATATCCAAGTGTATCCATTTTGGTAAAAATGATTCCCTATCTTGTTATTTCTTCTATGTTTATTATGTGTGTGATTTCAAGTATATGATAACATGTCTACGGTTCGATTCTATGAGAATTATTTTTAAATAGATTCAAAATTGTGTTGTCCTACTCTATGCTTTTAGGTGACTAATAATTTTCTTCAAATATTTGAAATTATATTTGGTTGACCTAAAATAAACTACAATTTCTCATGTTTCGTATGGTCAACAATGATTTGATTACTCCAAGTTTTTCCAATGGACTCAAATATTTCCTACTGATTGCTTAGTATTTATTATACATGTCGATGGTTTTACTGGATGATGAATTGTGCACTTACCTAATTGAGAGATTCTTGGAATATAGATTTTTTAAAATTGAGTGTATGCCTTATTATTTGTTTTAGTAATTTGTATTCTATTTCACCCTTTTGATGATGACAAAAGGGGGAGAAAATAATGTGTCCAAAAGCTCGAAAGTTCAGGTAGAATGTATAGAGACAGGGGGAGCATAATTGAGGAATGCATTGAGTGAGGGGGAGTTCACACATGATGTACCATATGACTTTCGAGAAGATAATTTCAAGGAAGTAACCAACTTATCTAGCTTGACAAGAGGGGTTGCTCTGATGGTAAGCAACCCCCGCTTCCAACCGAGAGGTTGTGAGTTCGAGTCTCCCCAAGAGCAAGGTGGGAAGTTCTTGGAGGGAAGGACGCCGGGGGTCTATTTGGAAACAGCCTCTCTACCCAAGGGTAGGGGTAAGGTCTGCGTACATACTAACCTCCCCAGACCCCACTAAGTGGGATTATACTGGGTTGTTGTTTGTTTGTTTGTTTAACCAACTTATCTAGCTTATCCCATTACTGCCTTTAATTAAGTTTTTCATTAAATTTCCTTATTTTGTACTCAATTGTTTGCAATCATCAATAATGAGGAGATTGTTAGCTTCAAGTTTTCACGTATTAATTTTGATGATAACAAACCATCATAATTTTTAATCAAAGAATACTTACTTGTAGTAATCTTATTTCTGCACAGGCTTATTAATAAAAGAAGATGATGGTAAAGATCGAGACAAATACGGAAAAGAAAATATCGTGTGAAGATTTTATCAAGGAAGATTATTTTCAGAAAGTTAATCTGCAAGCATCATAGAAGGAATAATATTTGAAAGTCAACATCTTGAAAGAAAATTTGCTAAAATCATGGAGAAGATCTATTATTTTATGGAAGGAAGATACAACATGAAAAAGATACTACAAAACCAAGGAAGAATATTTTTATATTATGGAAAGATATTACTTTCCAAGATCAAAAATGGAATATCTTCAATATAAGAATATATTTTCTATGGAAAGAAATATGGATGTAGTACAATCTATATTATGGAAGGAGATTATTTTCCAAGATCAAGAAATGAATATCACTAATATAATAAGAGTTCAAAGATATATTGAGATTTTCACATCCAATGCAACAGATGAATCTTCATATAGGGATAAATCCTCTTCCTCGCACACCATTATTTCTTGTTTGTCCCACTCAAATTTCAACATTTGATGTAACGACTATGGCACTGCCTTAGCCGCATGTATCTAAGGCTTACCCAATGACAAATTATACGGGGCAACCATGTCTACCACTTGAAATGTCACGCTGAAACTAACTATCCCTATCACCAATTCAAGCATTATATCTCCAACAGAACCTTTTCCTTCCGCATCAAAACCTCGGGCACCTACACTTTTCACGTGGATTCTTTCGGTGCCGATCTTCTATTTTTACAAAGTGGAAAGATGGCAAATATTTGCACTGGATACATTATCTACCAACATCCTAGTGACAAAATAATTTTCGTACTTTACCATGATACAAAGAGCTTGATTGTATTTTGTACCCTCTATAGGAAGCTCATCGTCCGTAAAAGTGGTCCTATTTGCTACAAAAATCCTGCTAACAACCTTTTCTAATTGATTTACTGTGATCTTATTAGGAACATGTGGCGCTTTTAGAATCTTTGTTATGCCCCCCCCCCCCCCCCCCGGTGTTCATCCAAATGTGTCAACAAAGATAACAGAGAAATATTAGCTGGATTTTACCTTAATTGTTCAACAATGGAACAATATTGCACTTTCATCTTCCTCAAGAACTCTCCAGCCTCTTCCTCGGTGACTGACTTCTTTACTTGCATTTTGCTAACCTTGAAGCATTTTGGCCTTCCTTAGTTTATTGGAAGTAAGATGTCCTCCGAAATGAATTGGTTCTCCGATCTCAACAAATTCTTCCTACACTTCTTTTCCCTTGTGTGTCATTGTTGCTCGTTTGTAGTTCCACGGGACATCCTTTGTCTCAACCACTAGCAACTGATCACTGTGTTAAGAGAAACATGGGTAGTGGTGGTCATTTGCACAACTATAACATGTTTTCTTGGAATCCGTAATACCATCAACTTTGACTTTTTCCGACTTGCCCCGACACCATTCAAAGACCCTTTTGCAAATATCGCACGTTTTCTAAATACTTCATCTTGCTCCACAACCTTAGCGGGTTTGGCAATTTCAATGGGAGGCCCGAAATGAGGAGCGAAACAATATGGATTCGAGGTCTTGAAAGTTGATTTTGTACCATAGTATTGGGCATTAGGAACTTTGAACAAGGTTTCACTAGACGTTAAAAGGATGTCGGCATGGGGAGGAGCTGAAAAACATGAGTAGTTAATGACATGCTTGTATTGGCAGGTGGAATGTGAAAAGGCTGGGACAAGATGCTAGGGTAGTTGTAGCAAGGGATAAATCCTGAGGTATGTTGTGGGGAGAGATTAGCATCATTGGAATCTGGGATTGTGGTGGTAGTGGGACAAAAGCAAGATTTTCGATGTGGTTGGTGGGGAATGAGTGTAGAGGGTGCCCACTTATCCAAGCCTGCTACATCTCCGTTACCTAGCATTTCAACCTTTGGGCTTCTTCTTCCAACTCAAATTCCAATTCGACAACACCTATGTCTGATCCCTTACTAGTCATGGCTGTTTGACCTAGAGTGTATGGATGACTTGCCCGAATGCCACAAACTAACGACCTACCTAGTACTTAGTACATCACAAACAACCTTGTTATCGATTAGGGCTTTAACATATTGGTAACGCACGTTTGGGAAATGAGTGCACCTAAGCAGTTAACCATTTCTATTATGCATTTGTTCGGCTGCTTGCGTCATCTTGGCTTTTCTTTATTTCCATTTACAGCTTCTCTTTTCTTTCTTCTTTTTCCTTTTCATTCTTTCCTTTTCCCTCTCTTTGTTTTTTTTCCTCTCATTTACCTCTCTTATTTTGCCAATGCTTCCTTCTCACGGTTTCTTATTTTCTCTCTTCTCTTTTGTTTCTTTCCTCTCTTTTCATTCTTTTCTTTCCTTTCCTCTCCCTTTTTTCTCTTTTCTTTTCTCCTTGGTTACGGTCGAATCCTATGGAGATTGCCTATGTATCATGACCCCGCATGAATCAGACCAAGCATAGTTCTTGAAGATAAAAGAAATAATAAAAGATTTTGGGATTTTTAAATTTATCATAAAAATAAAATGTTTTGATTACAATGACTCATCCTACCGAATATTTTACCATAAAACAAACAAACTCAAAAAGGAAACTAAAAGAAGAAAAATCAAGACTCATTTTGACTCAAAAAGTTATCACTATTTTTTAAATAATTTCATTAAAATATGTGGCTTTGCCAATACGGCCTTTCAGCACCTCGAGGAAGAAGATTTTAAAGTTTTGTTCGCTAACCGGCCAAAACCTTGAAAAATGAACAAAGGCAGCTGCTCTTGAAAAAGTAGCCTTTCGGCGCCCTTTTGGGACCATTCGGTAATTTGAAGAATGACATTACCTTACTTATTCACAATAAAAATAATTTTTTTATTCTTTTTTGGCTGTTTTTCAAAAAGAAAGTTGGACTCGATAAAGGTTGCCTACGTATCCAACACCCTGTGAGAACTGAACAGGCGTAGTTCGGGTAGATAATACAAAACCAACTATTTTTGAAAACAAAATATTCTCTTCTTTTTTTTCAGTTTCATTTTTTCCAAAAATTCGACAAAGTTTCAGTACCATTTGGACATCGATTTTTCAGAATAGGTGATCAAATCACTTAACCCTCAAACTGCTATTTTCCATTAAAAAATTTCTCCCATTATTCAAAAGCCGGTCAACATGCAAATCCAAAGTAAATAAATGCACAATAGAAAGTAAGAAACATCAGGATGGTCTTTTTATACACCTGTCCTAGACACACCCAACCCCTGTGTTGAATCTTCAAAGTCAAATGCACGTGATGCAAACAAATGCTCTTACTAGGGATCCGACATGAGGTCTTGTTTTTCTAGGTTTAAATCATGGGGTGTTGGTCTAGACATGGGTACCCGAGCACAACTGGGGTCAAGGAGGGGGCGAAGTACTGGGAGCACTAAAGTCTGCCCGGCCTTGTCGCATGAACAACCTCACTCTATTTGGTATAATTTCTATTGAAAAGTAGGCTGCGCGAACGCATGCACCATTTTTAAAAGACTCAGAAGGGTGGCATAAGAAGACAACTATATACAATTCAACAATATTAATGCGGTAAACAGATAACATTTAGCGAAAAGGTTCACATAAAAATAATAATATCAACAATAAGTAAACCAAGTAAAAATCATATTAACAAGCACAAATTCTTGAACCCTGAACCAGAAGTTCTGGGTTCTTTCCTCCAGCAGAGTCCCCAGTGCTGTCACACCTCTTTTTTACATACCCCAGAAGGGTACAAGGGAATTTTTCCAATTAAAGGATAATCGAAACAAGATTATTTAATTAAAAATCAGAGTCGACACTTGGGATTATTATTGGTGTCTCCAATCACCGCTTCAAAACCTGAATCGAGGGAAACGTTGGCTCTGTTATACAGTATGCCAACATAGAAATTCGGGTAAGAAATTCTGTTAACCCGGGAGAAGGTGTTAGGCATTCCCTGGTTCCGTGGTTCTAGCACGGTCACTTTGATCATACTTGGCATTTCAAAATTATTTAACTACTCATTTTAGAATATGTGTGCATACCTTTTATCGCATTTAAATTAAGAAAAATTATCTCGAAATGGGCCACGCGTACGTGTATCCATTTGTTTGGAACGTAAAAGAATATGACACACGAACATGTCCACAATTAATAACTCTTTATTTTTATTAAGAAAATTCGGGCCGAAGTTGCGCGGATGCATACTCTAGTTTTATTTTTAGAATCGTAATCATGTCACGCGAACGTGTCCACAATCGTGATAGTATATTAAATGGACCTAAAGGTTTTTCTACGAATATTCCTCATTAATAACTAAATATAGTGTTTGCGAGGGTCGTAGAAATTTGCTAAATGGTGCACCTCAAACTCTAAGAATTTTAAAGATTAATTAAAACGAGGGCCATGCAACTGAGATTTTGTTTGGCACGACACACCTTAAATAAAACCGAAGGGCTTCTAAACTAACTCATGAGGGCCATACACTACTTGTATTATATAATATTGCAATCCCCAAATCAACTTGCTTGAACTTATTCAAAGTATTTGGGCCAAAGGCTAACCATGTTGTTTATGAAGGCGTGACTCAATTATTAATAAAATGAACCCAAGTTTTAGTGAAGAATAGAGGTCTAATGAAGCAAGCTCGGAACACCTCTTAGCTGAGCCAACCCTAAGCCCAAACTTTTAAACCCAATTGATGACACAACACCAAACAAAATTGCAAATCTAATCAAAACTATATAGAACCTGACATTGCATTATCAAACTTACTTTTGCATTTCAGTTAATTAAACCCCAAATCAACCGACTGGGTGTTCTTAAACTCAGATACCATTTTTACTTTCAACGAATTCACGTTGTCCAGAACCATTTCTACTTTGAAACAAAATAACTCAGGCACCTACCCTTCAAAGCAACAATGACAAATTTCCTTTCTCTTAGCATGATCTTACATAATTCAAACTCAAGAAGCATTCTGATATTCTATTGTATGAACATAGCAACAAACATACTATAATAACATAAGAAGCAAGCTCTCGACCTATTACTAATCCGAACCTATGTGTTACCCTTCAAACATCTCTTAACCATTCAACGACACCAAATCAACAATAAGAGCTCAATAATTGAAATGTCCCCAGCTACAAAATTTAATTAAATACTAGATTCTATGCCAAATATAAACAGAATACAACTCCTTAGAGGAAATTGTCAGTAGCCAACACCATATGCATTAAAGGTAAATCAGAAAAATGGACTGAAGATCATGCTTCAACATTCTGTTTCTCATTTGGATTTCTCATTGAGATGAGATGCAAGTACATTTACCTGGAAATGGAAAGGGAAAAGAGGTGAAGAAGCTTTAACTACAGCTGATCAGAAACCAACAAACAACCAATGGAAAATAGGCAATGAAAAACTGATTCCCAGCATCTAACTTGAAACCAGTTCACCAACTTAAACCATTTCTCTATTTCAACAATGAGACTTTTGATTTGCAAGAGTTTTTTTTTCTGCCAGAACGAATCAGAAATACCAAGCCAGGAGCAATTTTTTTCAGTTTTCTAAATAATGCAAAATTTCAAAAATTAATAAGAAACCTCAATTGTTTCATTTTCTGGGATCTATCTCCCTCCCCCACCCTCCTTGATAGGCAAGAATGAGATGCCTTTATAGGCAAAGCAATAGGGCAGCCAGACACTAATTTTGCATTCTGCCCCCTTTCCAATTTTATTTTTGTTCAATTGACACCACAAACTTAAAAAACAATTATTGAATTACTCACTTCTACTTCCCCAATTGATAACTTCACCATAAAGACATGACCTAGTTCTTTGACTTATTGCACACTGACCCCTTATCTTATTTCTAGAATGTTCTCAATTTGTTGTAGAGAAGATTCCCTCGATTTTTGTTCCCATATTGCCCTGTTAGCTCCCTCATATTAATATCTGATGAATGCTCTTTGGGCTTGAGTTACCTAGCCCATGAGTGCACGGTCTGAACCATACCGAACAAGCCCAAAAACGAAGGGTGAGAACAAAACAAAAATTGAAAATAGAAATTACCCTTTTTATCAATTAACATAAACTAATCTAATGAAATGGATTAAACTTTGAAAATCACTTAAAACGCAAACAAGAAGAAGAGAATACCAATCCTGATGCGTTCTGAACTCAAATACAATTTGCCTAGTCAAGGCAAATCGACCAAACTTTGACAAATTCGAAATAAGTCAAAACTCACATTAATCAACATCTTTTGATAAAATTCATTAACTAATATTATTTTTGACTCATAGCATGTTAAAAATCAACTGAAAATTTTAGGAGGAGGAAGCCGACATTTCATATCACTCTAAGATATAAAAAATAGTGAGTTTCGGGGTCTTTTGAAGGACATAACTATGGAATATAAAGATGAGGGAAGGTGGTGGTTGCATGACCCATTTCTGGTAGTGGTTGAAGCATTTCTTAGGAGACCATGGCTAAATAGGGCTTCAAATATAAAGAAGATCGAGTAACAAGATGTATTTAAGGGAAATAAGAAGTCTCTAATTTTTTGGACATATTAATTATGATGAAGGATGAAATTCTGGCTGTTGGATATGGGGATGGAAGGCCAGGATTGATTTGAGCTACAGGGAATCAGGCAACATCGTCTTGATTTTTAATGGGGCAGACCGTGTAGTGGGGTGAGTTTGGGTCGGATTGGGGAGGGTTTGAAGAGAAAACTGGGCTGGAAGTTTCTGAAACTAAGACAAGGCTCAAAATGACTTCTCAAGTCCTATATACTTCTTTCCAAAATATTTTTTTTTCTTCTTCTTTTTCTTTGAAAAAAAGTAAAAATCTAAATTAATTACTAGAACCTAATTAACCTAAAAACACTAACTAAACCTAAATGATAATTATCACAATTAATTTTAAAAAAGTTAAAGTCAAACTTAAAATTAAAAGATGCAAATTAAACTATTTTTTGTGTTTTTCCTTTTTTAATTATTAATATATTCCTAAAATTTCAAAGTTATGTCCTAAATACACATGAAACATATTTTTTTTAATTTTCATTCATTAAATAAAAGAAACGTGCACAGAAAAATGCGAACAAATGACAGAAAATGCTACAAAAATCCATAAAATTGAAAATAATGAAAAAAATTATTTTGTTTTGAAATTATGGGAGTAATTCATATGGGAAAAAAATCATGTGCTCAAATGGTTGTTTAACATAGTTTAACTCAGATCGAACCTTTTTTCACCTATAAGGATTCAACACCTTATCAATAATACTTTGCGCTAATACTTGATTCTATTTCCTTCTAGCAAGAGAAGTTACCAGCCCCTGATTACATTTCCTTTCAGTAATATAGCGCACCGATCCCTGGTCATACTATCATTAGTTACAAAATTTTGTCTCTTTTACCTAGTTTATACTACTATTTCTGTATGCCTTTTCAATAAATTAGATAATTTACATATTTCTCTAATAACTCATAAAAGTTTCTTAATACTAGACTGGGGCAGTCAATAAAGAGACTATTCTAGAACCACGGAACTCGGGGAATGCCTTACACCTTCTCCCCGGTCAGAATAATTCCTTACCGGAGCTTTGTTTTCGCAGGCCAATTAAAATAGAGTCAAACATTCCTTTGACAAGGATCCCAATAAATGGTGACCCGGAACAACAAAAAATTAATTCCAAGTGGCGACTCTAAACAATAAAATATTCTCTATTAAAATTTAGTCACTTTAATTGGAAAAACTCTTTAACTCTTACATATATTGTTATCTTTTAGGAGTAGGAAAAGGGGTGTGACAGCATTCCAATCTTGTGCACCTTCTTCAAAAGATCTTTGGTAGAGTTTTGATGAACAAATCGGGCATATTAACTTGAATGAATATATTGCACCTTGAAATCATCATTCTTGATAGAGATGAATTGTCTTCATATGATCTTGTTGGAATCGTCAGTTCAATATCTTTACGTAGAGGTGAAAAATCTTGCTATTATATTATTGTGCCTATTGTTATAGCAAGATACATTTATGCACATATTGCAATGAGGAAGTCGTACTTATAGATCAAGAATTGTATATGCTTCAAGGAACGTAAATCCTACAAGGATTGTCATATAAGCAATATAATAGACTTTAGATGCATATCAAGTTTTCATGTCATGATATACATATAAGATACATAAAGTTGATAGCACACCCCATTGTTTTTATACTTTTAAGTATTTGAACTACAAGTCCAAAACTACTTGTCATTCATATGAAACCAAATTCCACTTGAATTGTTTCACTAGACCTAAGATCCTATACATATTTAGCGCTATATTCAATGTCCTCGACAAACATTTTATATTGGTTCCAACCTCCTTATATTCATATAGACATAACATAGAGATCTCTTCGTTTATATATTGGGGTACCTGAATCTCTCATGAAAATTAATGTCGTGTTATGTCATGTGATCTTCTAGATCACTTGCCTCATTTATTATGATCATTTTGATCATTTTCTCTTCTTCTTCTTCTTCTTCTTCTTCTTATTCTTCTTTATTAAGAATTTTATTTGAAACCGATTGTCTATACGCTTTGAACGTACCATAGACTTTGTCTTTCTATGATTTTATAGGAGCATTACTAATGACAATATATTTACTTTCTTTGGGTTAGCAAATGCGTCTGGCATTATATTTAAAATGAATTATCATTTTATGAACTTCAAGTTCGTATTATTTTATTCGAGGATTTAGATGTACAAATGAAAATTTATTCCACGTAACTTTTTCTCAACTTTATCCTCTCTCCGCCTAATATTAGAAAAACTAACTTGATTCCTCAACTTTGAGAACCCATATTTTTGTCTTATAGTGTTAATCAATATATACACTGCGCGTCAATAATAATAAGATAGAATATTTTGGTTCCTGACCTTGATCCACTTGTGAGGAACGAAAATACTATACTTTGATGTGATGACCCGGCCCGTAGTCTCATGTGTTACCGCCTTATTTTCCCCATTTCCTGCTTTGTTATGCTTCATTATCAGTGTCTTGTGTGAACGAATTGAATTAGGTTGATTTTTGGAAGGAAATGAGACACTTAGTCTCTTTCTTGGATATGGATTCCGATGATTCGGTTAGCTTCAGATAGTGAATTGTAACTTAGGAGTGTGACCGGAATTGGTTTGGAGGTTCGGGGTAGAGTTAGGCTTGAATTGGCGAAGTTACTATTTTGGCGATATCCGGTTGATAGGTGAGATTTTGATTCGAGGGTCGGAATGGAATTTAGAGAATTTTAGTAGCTTTGTTAGGTGATTTAGGATGTGTGAGCAAATTTTCAGATGATTCAGAGGTGATTTGGTCGGATTTTTTATCGAATACGAGTTTTGAAAGAATTTGAAGAACTTAGGCTTGAAATTGATGAGAATTGAGGATTTTTGTGTTGTTGGATGTGTTTTTAGGATTGGAACAAGTTTGAATAGGATATTGGACCATGGCTGTGCTTTTGGTTGAGGTTCCAGGGGCCTCGGGGTGATTTCGGATGGCTATCGGGGTGAAAGTTGGGTTGAGGAATTTCAGATTGCAGCCGGTACCTGGCATTTACGCTTCTGTGGAAATGGACTGCATAAGCGGCTTTGCAGAAGCATGAGGAGAGTCGCAAAAGCAGCTTATGGCCTTGTAGGGTAGTTCCGCAGAAGTGGAATCTTTTTCGCATATGTGAGTCCGCTGATGTGAACAGGCTATGGCAGAAGCAATTTGTCCAGAGGTGAAGCTCTGCAGAAGCGGACAATAACAACAGAAGCAGTTGCGTAGAAGTAGCCATGGGGACCACAGAAGCGGAAACCCTGGATGACAGAAGGGTTTTATATTCAGTTTTTGTTCCCCGAAAGGCTTATGTTATTTCCATTATGTTTTGAGCAAGTTTGGGAGCTCTTGGATGGATTTGAAGGGAGATTTCGGTTGGGGGTGATTGGAGGAAAGTTCCTTGGCTAAATAGATGATATTATGATAAACCTAACATGGAAATTCGTTGAAATTCATCAAAAGGGGGTAAAGCTAGGGCTCGAAAATTTGCAATTTAAAAGTGGAATTTGAAGGGTCAAATGGACTCTGATTTTGGTAATTTTGATATGTATAAACTCGTGGCGAGACGAGCAATCCGTTGATATGAATATAATAATTTTTCAGGAATTAGGCTCGGGGCTCGGGGCTCGAATTTTGCTAGTTTTGAGATTTCTTCTATTTTTCGATTGTTTTTGATTGGGTGTTGTTCCCTTAGCATATTATAATGCATTCGCTCCGATTTTTGTTAAATTTTGACGCGCGTGGAGTACGATTTAAGGGGAAAAGGCATCGCGAGCTAGAGATTTCGTCGGTTCGAGGTGAGAATGCTTGTAAACTATATCTTGAGGGTTAAAACCCCTGATTGCACATCGTGGTGGTATATTGAGGCGAGCCACGCGCTCTATGACGAGTGCAGCACTGTTGGCTATTGGGGATTCTGACTTGGTGCGTCCCGAGAGATGTGTGTTCTATACTTAAACTGAATTGAGAATCATCTTTACTTCGATTTGACTGTTACACTTGGGCTTCTTGCAATTAATTGAATCCTTCAGAGATTGATCTTATTGTTTTTTTCCGCATATTTTGCATATCATTTTATCTTAGTCCAAGGATTTAAAATACTGTTTTGTAAACTCAAACATACTTCTAAGTTTTGAAAACTCAAATGATATTTTAAATAATATTACGAGATGAGAACTATTGTTTTTTAAATGCTCAAGGAGCTTATGATGATTTATGGACCGAGAGAGGATCGAGTTGCGTACCGCAGTAAAGTTACATTAATATTAAGGACGAGAGCCTAGTTGATGATATTGAGGCCGAGATCCTAGTTGATGATATTGAGGCCGTGAGCATGGTTGATTACTTTGATGTTGAGGCCGAGAGCCTGGTTGGTTAAACTGATATTTATATGAGGCTGAGGGCCTAGATATGATGTCACAAGATTACTTGATATTGCACTTGCGTTGTAGGAGCCCCTCTGGAGTCTGTACACACCCCCAGTGAGCATCATCGACAATAAATAAATATTGATGGTTTGGGCTGCACGCCGCAGTGGATACTACCATCATATGCATTACATTGCATTCATGAATTTGTTCATTATTTGTTGTTTGTGTTATATCTTGAGATATTATCTGCCATTCTGGTATTTTTTGATCACTCCTAAAGAGGATAAATTTTAGACAGTGGTAACAATGACACTGTATGATTTAAATGGGTCAGGTAAAAATGGCTGACCAGGAACAATAATATTGCCCGAGGGGAGAGTTTTATGTGCTCTTTTTGCATAATTATTTGTGCCCGATGGGCAAGTTTCTATGCATAGTATCACTAATCGTTCAAAATTATTTTTGTAATTGTTGAAAAGATCATTTTCAAAAGAGATTTAAAATTGAGCCAACATATTTCTAACGATTTCACAGTTTCATTGATTTTTCTCAATTGAAGGGTTTTCTATGCTTCTATATCGCATGACAATATGCTATACGTGATTTCTTACCGCTCAGTTGTTATTTACTATTATTACTCCCTGATTTGGAGTATTCACTTTACTCCCTGAAACTCGTGTGCAGATGTAGGTATTTGTTCACTTGGTAGCGGGTTCTGAGCTGATTTGATGTTTTTCTATCATAGCTGAGCAAGGTGACCACCTGCATTCGCGGCACCATATTTCCTCCTCTATTTCTAAATTTCATTCTGTATATTACTCGTCTTATAGTAGTATTTATATTCTTTTAGACGCTCGTGACATGTGACACCCTATTACGGGCTGAGTTGGGATGGTTCCCTGTTTTATCATTTTTCTTCCGCATTTATGATAACGTTATCTATTATTTTGATTTGTTCATGCTAAGTAACTGTTAAAAGAAGTGTTGTTATTCTGTTGGCTGGCCTTGTCTTCACGAGAGGCGCCATCATGACCGGGTGTGAAATGGGTCATGATAAGTTGGTATCAAAGCCTAGGTTATTAGGTCATACGAATCATGAGCAGGTTTAGTAGAGTCTCGCAGATTGTTATGGAGACGTCTGTATTTATCCTCAAGAGGCTGCAGAACCTTTAGGAAAACATCACTTTCTTGGAATTCTTATCGTGCGTACTTGATTCAGCTTGAGATGTAAACCTTGAAATTCCTTCCATACGTCTGTGCGCGCACGTGAGCGCTCAGTATTATATGCACCTCGATGGCTTGTGATTTCATCAATTAAGGGGCAAGATATGATATTCATGAATGTGTTGGGCCAGTCTGGAGGACTTGACGCTGGATCTTTGCCTATGGATTGAGCACCGAGAGGCTGATTGAGTGAGCAAGTGTTTTGAACTTATGTGCTCGGTATTGCCCCTATTAGTTGGAATGTTGACTGGGTAACTATGTGACGAGTATGTTAGTACAGTGAGATGTTTCTATATGACTTGGAAGTGTCGAGGGAGATCTGCCGGATGATAGACAAACTATTAAGTGTATGATTTCCAATGTGATTAGAGGTGTAGCTCCGAGTTATGGGCGCGTGAAGAATCTTTTCAAGTCTCTTAGTTGGGAGTGGAGTAAATGGCATGTTTCGGTATGGGTTCAGACTCAGGAAGCTAAGTGGCTGTGTAATGTATATGACAGTGGAAGGTATACGAAAATGTTATAGTGAGGCGAAGCAGGTGGATTATCTCCTGCGGAGTGTTCTAGTGTGGTATGACCCTTATGTGTGTGTTAGAAGATTTCATGTGTTAATGGAAGGTATGTGTTGAAATTTGAGATTTCGGGCCACTTAAGAATGTGGGCATAATTGTTGCAGGGAAGAAAGCTAGATTTACAGAAGACTTACTGTACTAGATGAGCTATGTTTTCACAACTTATAAATGATTTGCGCTTAGTATCACTATGGTATTGTGGAATCAATAGAGAAAAATATTATGAGTTAATGAGTGTATCTTGACCTATCGCATCGAGCCAAGTGGGGGAGCCCAATATGAGTAGTTGGTTGCACGGTTAGGTGCTTTGTTGGTCTCAGTTTGGGGTGTTCCAGTGAATCAACAATGGCTAGAGTAAAAGAAGATTTTCACAAAGGTTATATTATGTTTCATGGGGTATGAGAATCACGAAACTTTTAGAGTTATGGTTGGCGGAGAATTCTCAGTGCATAGAGCAGGAAGCTGTTTGGTTATTTTGGGATGATGATTTCATTATGCAGTATCGGAGTGCCAATAAGGCACGGGTGGTTCTGCTCGTGGGGAAAGGTAAAGTGCAGTTTGAGTAAGAGTGAATGACTTGCGAAAATGGTTGTAATGTTTTCAAGAGATTACATACATTGAATGTTATAAAGTTGCATATGTCGCAAGAAACTGAGTTTCATTGGAAAATTTCAAGAGTTGTGGTTTTTTTATGTTAACTACGTGGTTCTATGTATCAGTATTAGGAAAGTAAAGTAAACTGAGGTAGATTCATAGAGAGTTCTTCTGAGTAAGGTATTATGGAATACGGTAGTTCTGGAAGCATTTGAGAGAGTATTCAGTGGGTTATGGTTTCTAACAGTGTGGTTTTTATGCTTGAATCTCATGTGGTAAGCATATGTTGAAGGACTGTGGAGCTACATCAAAGGGAAATATCAAGTTGAAGATGAATTAGGAGAAATTTAGATAGATAGAATATCTTGATAGCCTACTGGATCGACATGGTAAGGGTGTGATTAATTCTTGGTGTGTATTCTTGGTAATTAGTTAGCACAAGTATTTTTGTAGCAATGCTCTTAGGTTTTTGACGACTTCTTAGCGTGATCTAGTTAGAAGGGCTCAGTCATGGCAGTTTAGTTTGTGCAAATGGAATTGGGAGAGTTCTTGACGAATTGTACCTTGGTTGAAGAGGTTCACTTTCTACGAATGTGAGAGGCATGAGATGTGTAATGATTTCCTTCTAGATGAGATCAATGGAAATTCTTGATTAGATAAGTTACAGTTCAGATCAGAGAGGAAGTTCTTCAAGCACTTAGGCAGCGAGTAGCTTCAAACAATCAAGGAAAAATGGTACTGGTATTTGAAAGTGATTTGATGAGGGTAAATGTTTAAAAAAAAGGGCAACGTGATTAAGTGATGGTACTTTGGTGGTATTGCAACACTTTCTTGTTAGATCGACTAGTGATATTCGAGTTTTCTTGTGGCACTTAGAACAATTAGAGTACTTATCGTGGATTGATGGGGATTTTTAAGGTGTGGTTTTGCTTTTGGACGGCGAATTTGGGATCAAGTACGATGATTCGTGTGCTATATGGAGTTGGAGACTGAGAGTTCTCATGTGCATGTTGTATTGTGGTTGTGGATCGTGTGTATCGGCACTATTTAGCGGTTGATGGGATTTGGAGGCTCGAGTGGATCTTTATTTGCTGGTATGTTAGATTTTGGGTATGATATTGGAATTCAAACTAGTTGTCTTAGTGTTGGGTGATTCTGCACTATTGCATTATGGGTTATGCCGGAAGTGCCACGGGTTTGAGTTGCAACGTACATTGGATTATGTTCTTGCAGAGTGGTTTATATTTTTAAGTCCCAACGGACGGCTGGGAAGGATTTATTTTCTTAATTGGGCCATCATGATGGATGTCAGTGCAGAGGTTTATACCATTGGTTCTGTTTCAATGTTAAAGGACCTTTCAGATGTGTTTCTTGTGGCCGGGCATGTCGCCAGACGAGGTTGTGGATTTCAATCTTGATTTGGTGCTGACCACCGTATCGAATGGCACCAACATGAGTTATAGTAGTGGAAAGGAAAAAATTCAGGTTTCCTTTGTAAGGATTTCTTTAGTAGGCTAATGTGGATGCGTGTTCTAGTTTGAGTCGGCCCGGTTGGCTCTGAATTATATTGTTGAGGGATAGGTGGATTCGATAGTCGTTGATCTCATCAGTGATTTGGAGATATCTATGACTTTTTCTACATTATAAGACGTTATGATTTGCGGGTATGGGCACATATAGTGTTGTGCTATCGGGGTGCATAGTGAAAGTCGAGGGGGAAAGAGTAATTAGGTGCTGCTCGGTGAATGGCACATTGGTTGTGTCCTTTCAAGGCTGTATGGTGTACATTACTTGCTTCACCGTGGGTATAATGATCTTCTTCAGTTCCAGATAGAAATTGTGCATGGTTGTCAATCTCGACAATAGTCACTTGAGGTGTCTCATGTGGAGCAATGTTTGGAGAGGATCGTTCATTGTACTGAGGCTATGTGGAGATATGACCTTGCGGGTTAGATTTGTGATTTCTATTCTATGATGTGAGGCAGATTTTCAGCCTTATGTTGTGATGGTATCGGCGAGCTTGAGGTGCAACTTTTTCAGTTGAGTCATTTTTATGATTCGTGTATATTCGTACTGTTGCTTATTGGTGTGCGTAGTTGTGCAAGTTGAGGCTTAGGCCTGTATTAATGTTTCATATCACCAGGAAGGTGAGTTTGGTTAGAAGAGATTGTTTGGATCATTAATGAATACGAACAGATTTGATTTCAGCTTGTTGGAAGGATAATATCGAGGTTCGGATCGGAACCTATTATGGTACTAGTCAAAAGGGAAGTGGCTTCATGAATGGTTTATATGAGAAATGGTTACAGTTTGTTGCGTGTTTCATTAATCTTCGGCAGTATATGAAAGTGTTGGAATAAGACCTTAGTCGATAAGAGGTTTTCTACCGGTATTTGGGTGCTGTGGGCAATTGATGTGAATAGAGGTTATCATTTCGAGTGTTTGGGTTATGTAGTATACACCCTATGATTGAGTGTTATTACAGCCAGTTCAGGCTTATTCTGATAATAGATGTGAGGTTCTGATCTTGTGTGTTTCGGAAAGTGCAATGTGGTTCTATGGTTTATGTACTAGTTGGATTGTGAAATTTCAGCTGTGTTGTGATATTGAACCTACGCGAGATAAGGTGACGTGGGATCACCCTCGGGTATATGGTTGGTACGGTCATTAGGCTATTGGTCGGCTTCTAGGGCAACTCTGGGCACCCTCGAGGACGAGCGTTTATTTAAGTTGAGGAGGATGTGATGAACTGGCTCTCCGTCTTATGTTTTACCGCCTCGTTTCCCCCATTTCCTGCTTCATTATGCTTCATAATAAGTGTCTTGTGTGAACGAGTTGAATTGGGTTTATTTTTGGAAGGAAATGAGACACTTAGTCTCTTTCTTGGATGTAGATTCTGATGATTCAGATAGCTTCGAGGAGCGAATTGTGACTTAGGAGTGTAATCGAAATTGGTTTTGGAGTTTCGAGGTAGAGTTAGGCTTGAATTAGTGAAGTTAGTATTTTGGCGATATACGGTTGATAGGTGAGATTTTGATCTGAGGGTTGGAATGGAATTTCAAGCATTGCAGTAGCTTCGTTAGGTGATTTGGGATGTGTGTGGAAAATTTCAGATGATTCGAAGGTGATTTGGTCGGGTTTTTGATTGAATGCGAGTTGTGGAAAAATTTGAAGAACTTAGGCTTGAAATTGATGAGAATTGAGGATTTTTGTGTTGTTGGATGTGATTTTAGGATTGGAACAAGTTTGAACAGGGTATTGGACCATATATGTGCTTTTGGTTGAGGTCCCGGGGGCCTCGGGGTGATTTCGGATGGCTATCAGGGCGAAATTTGAGTTGGGGATGTCACGACCCTAGTTCACCAGTCGTGAACCTGTCTTGACGGCACCCAGTCTTTGCGAATAGGTAAGCCTAACACATCTTGGAAATTCAACAATCCTTACGAAAAATGATAAGTAAAATATAAATAGCATAATAAAATGTATTGAGTGCCGCCTGGCACATACACCTCGACTCAAAATAATGCAAAAACCTCCAAGACCCGGAAACCGACGGGCCACACAGGCTAAGAGTAAAATATTTCATACCGCTCAAACATCCATGAGTGTCTAATAATGAGTACATGAACAAAACTACTACTAAAGGTAGAATAGAAGGAGACTCCTCGGCTCTGCGGAAGCGGTAGATGCATACCTCGAATCTCCAAGTGTAGCTCCTAAAATCACTAATAGCACGCCCGATCAGAAGTACCTAGGTCTGCACAACAAAAGTGTGCCGAAGAGTAGCATGAGTACAACACAGCAGTACTCAGTAAGTGCCAAGCCTAACCTCGATGGAGTAGTGACGAGGATGGTCGAGGCCCTACTGAGACAAACATAAGAAATAATGTAAAAATAAATAAATAGTAGATAATGAAGTAAATCTCGAATATCTAACAATACAATAATTAAAGCAGAACGACTACAAGTACACACTACGAACACAAGGCAAGTCACTCAAAAGTCAGGATTTACACATGGAGCTCCGGAAATTTAACCCGCAGCCAATTTTTACCAATATCGGAGGATCTCCCGGGAATCGAACCCGTAGTCCATCATATCTCTAACAGAGGATCTCTGGGAACTAAACCCGCAGTCCTTCATACTATTAACAGAGGATCTCCAGGAATTAAAGCGCAGTCCGTCATATCAATATCAGAGGATCTCCCGGGAATTGAACACGTAGTTCAGCATATCAACAACAAAGGATCTCCCAGGAATTGAACTCGTAGCCTAGCATATAATTAACAGAGGATCTCCCGGGAATTGAATCCGTAGTCCTTCATATCAATATCAGAGGGTCTCCCGGCAATTGAACTCGTAGTCCACCATATCAATAACAGAGGATCTCCCGGGAATTGAACATGCATTCCTTCATACCAATATTAGAGGATCTCCAAGAATTGAACGCACAGTCCTTCATACCAATAATAGAGGATCTCCGGGAATTGAACCTGCAGTTCATCATATCAATATCAGAGAATCTCCTGGGAATCGAACCCGTAGCCCAGCATATCAATAACAGAGGATCTCCCGGGAATTGAACCTGCAGTCCTTCATACCAATAACAGAGGATCTCCAGGAATTGAACCCGCAGTCCGTCATATCAATATCAGAGAATCTCCCGGGAATCGAACCCGTAGCCCAGCATATCAATAACAAAGGATCTTCTGGGAATTGAACCCATAGTCCCAAAAGTAAACACACCACACCAAGTCAATATTTAACGGAAAGGAAGTGAAATGCAAACAACTAGTAAAGTCGAGAGTCTAACATGCTTCACAAGAAAGACAAATATGGCATTTTAGTCAAATAGAGCAAATAAATTACTAGCATGCTTTCCAAGAAAAGGCAGATATTGCAATTTAGTCAAATAGAGAAATTAAGTTACTAACATGTTTTCCTAAGTCAAAACAAGTGAAGTTTCATTTTTAACAATTAAATATGTGAAGAAGCACATTTTAAATAAGTCAAGCAAGGTGAAGTTTCAACAAATAGCACAATTACACGCCCGTTACCTCGCGCGCAAGGATTTTAGACGATGGAAAGATATCCTAAGGGGAAAGGTCCCCCACACAAGGTTAGATAAGCCACTTACCTCGAAGAAGTGCAATTTAACCTCAAATCACGCCCCTGCCACGAGTATTCAATTCCAAATGGCTCAACTCTATCCAATTAAATTGCATATTGTAAATAATAATTCAAGTAGTTTATGCTTTAATTAAATTCTAAGCAAATACGCAAAATTATAAAAATGACAAAGATCACACAAACATCGATGAAGCCCGATTTCTAAAAGATGGGATTTTTAGCCATACATATCTAAAATTTGCCCCTTAATGATACTACGATGATCCAATATAGTTGTGTAACTTCAATCTACAATACAACGTTCAATAGGGACAAATTGATACAAAATTCCATAACTTATACCATTTAGGCATATTATATACCGCCTTGTAGACATAGATATTTACACCTCATAACTGTAGTATTGATTCCTCCAACTATCACCATTAACCAACAATTTAATTCACCATCATTCCTAAACAATTTATAACTTCCAACTACACGTGTATGACCATCCATTCACACCCAACAAATAAATCCTATCAAATAAACACATTTAAATGCCTAGCATGTTCATGTATTTGAATTGAGAATTTATGGTCTCCAATCACTATACCATAAGTTGTAATACTTGATTTATACTCATATTCTCATAATATATCCATATATGTAAGTCTAAGGTATAGAATTTACCTTTTGGAAGAAATCTTGCAAAACCCTCATTTGAGTTCTTGAAGAAATTTCTTGAAAATCTAGGTGTTTGATGAGAGGATTTCATCAATAATAGTATAGGAAATGACGGAATTTCACACCAATATGGTGGAGATTATTTACCTTGAAGATTTGGGTAGTTGAAGGTCTTGAGAGGGTGAAAGAAGGACCCCAAGTTCGTCCAAATGAAATGGATAAAAATGAACCCCGAAATGAATGTTATAGGCTGTTTTGGGCGCCCCAGGTGGCCCTGAGCGCAACCTGTGGCGCTGGAACCAGTAGCTCAAATTTCTGGGCGCCACGGCTAGCACCGGCGCTGCCCAGGACACTAGCGATACGAAAATGGCCATAACTTGCTGTATTCACCTCCAAATGATGAAAGGTTTGTTGCGTTGGAAACTAGACTCAAAGGGATTTAATTTGATAGGTTGTTGATCACACAAATTCTTTAATAACGGGAGATATGATCGTACAAAGTAAAGCCTTGTGCGCACTCATTTACAACTTTCGTCTGTTATAAAATTTCAAACTTCAAAAGTTCCCATTAGCCATCCGAAATCATCCTGAGGTCCCCGGGACCTCAAAAAAGTGAAAACACATTCTAAAACATCATATAAACTTGTTCCAATCATAAAACACATCCAATGACACAGAAATCACCAATCCTCAACGGATTCAAGCCTACGTTCAACCGAAACTTCTGAACCTCGCATTTAATAAAAAACCCGACCTAAACACGTCCGAATGACTTTAGAACACATATCCCAAATAGCATAACAAAGCTACAAAAACTTCCAGAACTCCGTTCCGACCCTCGGATCAAAATTTCATCTATTCAACCGAAAAGCGCCAAAATACTAGCTTTCGACATTTCTGACCCAAATGAGCTATGTAGTTCCAAAACACCCTCCGAACACGCTCCTTACCGCGGAATCACCTAAAGGAGCTAATGGAACCATCAGATTTCCATTCCGAAGTCTCTAACTCATACGTCAACACTCATTTGAATTTTCCAACTTAAGCCTTATTAAAAGAGACTAAGTATCTCATTACTTATAAAAAATAACTCCAATTAAATTCTAACGCACTATAAAACATAAGGAAGCAGTTAATATTGGGACAGGTTATAAATTTTAAAAACGACCGGCCGGGTCGTTACATTCGCCCACACTTAAACATTCGCTCGTCCTCGAACGAGCATAAAGGACATACCTGGAGTTCTGAAAAGATGAGGATATCGGTTGCGCATATTCCGTTCGGTCTCCCAAGTTGCCTCCTTGACCGGCTGACAACGCCATTGAACCTTTACTCAAGCTATTTCCTTTGACCTGAGCTTTTGGACCTGCCTGTCCAATATTGTCTCTGGTTCCTCAACAAAGGACCGATCCTTGTCTAACTGGATTGAGCTGAAATCCAACTCGTGCGACGGGTCACCGTGATACCTATGAAGCATCGAGGCATGAAATACCAGATGAACTCCTGCTAAGCTTGGAGGTAAGACAAGCTCTTAAGCAACATGCCCAACATGCCTTAATATTCCAAAAGGTCCAATAAACCTTAGACTCAACTTCCCTTTCTTCCCAAATCTCATTATGACCTTTATAGGTGTAGCACGAGTCAGAACCTTCTCTCCAACCATATCGGAACCACCAAGAACTTTTCGGTCCGCATAACTCTTAAGTTTGGATGAGGTTATATAGAGTAAATCCTGATTCACTTTAAACTTTTCCAAAGCATTCTAAACCAAGTTAGTGAACAATAATCCAACCTCACCAGACCCGAACCAACCCACCGGGTGTCTTGTGCTCATAATAAACCTACTCACAGTTGAGGCACAGAGAAACAACCTGACTAGGCTCTGAAAGATCCAACCTCACAAATGGATGGATAAGGCCTGAACAACCATTACCATAGGCTTCTTTGATATTGCTAGGTAAGCCAAACTTCCCAAACTTTCTGCCCAGTGACTCAAAGCCACAACCACTAAATTGGCTTTGCCCGGGTGATACAGATTCGTTATATCATAATATTTTTGCAACTCTAACCACATCTTGTGGCACAAATTTTTATATCATTTTGCTTGAACATGTGCTACAAGCTCCGATGATCAATATAAATCACATAAGGCACACCGTACAAATAATGATGCCAGACATTTAAGGTATCAACAATAACAGCTAACACAAGATCGTGGATAGGATAATTTTCCTCATGTACCTTCAACTGTTTGGACGCGTAGGCAATCACCCTACCGTCATGCATTAACACCACTCCAAGGACAACTCGTGAAGTATCACAATACTCCATATAAGACCCCGAACCAGTAGGCAATTCTAAATTAGAGTTATGGTCAAAGTTGTCTTGAGCTTTTGAAAGCTCTATGCACCAAATGTACAAAAACTGATGGGTTATTGGTCAGCCCAAATGACATACAAGAGACTTGCAATGATCATATGAAGTCTTGAAAGCAGTCTTCGGGATATCTGGCTCCCGAACCTTCAACTGATGGTAACCTGAGCGCAAATCAATCTTATAAAACACATGTGCGCCCTTAAGCTAGTCAAACAGATCATCAAAAATAGGCAAGGATAACAGTTCTTCGGTGTAGCCTTATTAAACTAGAGGTAATCAATAAAAATACGCAGAGAACCATCCTTTTTCTTCACAAATAACACAGGAGAATCCCAAGTTATACACTAGGCCAAATAAAACCTTTTTCAAGGAAATTCCTATAACTGATCCTTCAACTTAACTGAAGGTTTCACCTCATCCTTAGTCCATAACCTTAGGACAAGACCCAAACTTCAACATCTAACATTCATCATAGGGCCTGAATTCTATATTGACACAGAACATTAGTCTTATTTCAACATACTTCAACTTTTTATGGCACTTAATTACTTCGAAATTGTTTTCTTCCGGATGTTACACTCTCCCCCTCTTAGGTTCATTCATCCTCAAATACACGACGTAGCTTATCTCTTTCTTCGCACGTCTTCATGTCTCAAATTTTTCTAACTCCCAAATTTTTTTTTTTAAAAATTTCGGCAGAGCCTCCCCTGTAATTGGGCCTATCCACCTGCCAGAGTAACACCAAAATAACTCCCAACAACACATCCACAACCCAATGAAATATCACAATGTGTATATCAATAATACTAATCTCTGCATTATATGCATCACATTATCATAATGATATTTGGGCATGAAACACATAATCAGTATGCCCATAATCTCATCTCTGGCTATAATAGTTAATAAATCACAACCTTGCCAATAAACCTTATGTTAACAAACATCTCATTTAAGACCTCTGCTTTACTCACAACAAGGCATGGATATCTCATAATTACATACCCCAATTAATGAGTCACATTTAATGCCACCTGAGCGCCCATCTCGAAGGCTAAAACTCAATATTTACAACACAAAAATGACAGAATATGAAAAGAAAATACACAAGAATTATCAAATAAGTCTAACGGGCATGACTCCCATTTAAAATATAGTACCAAATTTTAAATTTCATAAAATGAGAATTTTAAACACATAAGCTTTTCACTGCCGGGACCTTGTCCTTATATAACATCCACCGCAGCTTCTAGCTCGGTTAAAAATATTTCACATTATATAAAAATTTGAGGTTATCATCCTGAACTCTGAATCACAAGTATTTGCAGAGTGTACCATCTGAAATCTTTCATTTCCTTTCCTTATTTTTTTAGTAAATTTTCGTCAAAGAAAATCACAATATAAAATGAACCCTCGTACCGATAGGTCATATAATTGACAATTGAAATCAATTATCCAGAAATTACATCAAAACCCACTGTAGCAAGTAATAGAAAGTCACTTTTAGCCTCATAGATATTCTGAGTGACCAACACATAATGATAGAGATAACTATCTCCATATATTATCCCAACGTGAGTATTCACATAAGTAGATCTCAAGAATACAAAGCTCACCCATGAGTGGAGCATATTGAGAGGACTCGCCTCAATTTTCAAAATCAAATCAAATTAAGGAATAATATCCTTTTTATAACAATCAAAATTGTAGTTGTAATGAAACCATATGGTGTAGTAGCCTCAGCAACACTATAACAATTACATCAATGGGTCGGACATTCACTTCTTAGGTGCCATCTACCCACTCGTTCTCAAACATCCACTTCTTAGGTGCCATCTACCCACTCGTTCTCAATCTCTAACTTGTAGCGTATGTAAATTACTAACTATAATGAAGTCTGTTGACTGTGTGTTCTGATGAAAGACATTTGTCCCAAGCCTAGGATAATTTATCATGATGTTTATAGTATCACCACATTCATATCAACCCATTTGCTGTTCGACTGCTCATACTGAGTCTGTGCCGGATAACTAGACTAACCATTTAAGGAATCCCATGCTAGTGGTGCATTGAAAGATGATCGTCCCATGGAAGTACCCTGATTAACTGGAGCACTACGAGTATCCTGAAATTGTTTCCAATTCCTTGCTAATACTGAAATGTAGAATTATTATGGACATAGGAACATCGAAGGCCCCAACATCCTCCCATTAATGTTTTAGAGGACTTTTCAATACCACATAAATATATCTGAGGTCAAATCTGACATGACATATGACCCACAATTTAAAAGTTAATAGTGGACTCTCTTCACTTTGGTGGCCATAAGATACATCCCGATACTCCACAATACTAACCTTTATCACTCGTACGTCACCATCATAAGACACCTCAACCGTTCATTTGTTACGTGTCACTCTTAGTACAGTAAAACTCACTTCCTGAAGTATCTCGGTTTCTAGTTATAACCTTCGCTAAATAGACACATCATACGAAAAACATGTTCACTATTACCACCATATCTTTAGATGTACATCCACCTCGTGACTATACTATTACTGCGACAATTAGGCAATTAAGTAAAACCTTCTCAAGATCATACTTATCAACCAGATGTCAGAACCTATTGCACTCCCATGTGCAAAATTAAATGATCTCTTAATACTTCTGCATTATCGATATGGATGACACGCGGTAACAATGGTTGAGCAAATTCTTGGCTCCCTTGTAATCCTTTTGTAGCATCACGAATCGTTGGCGCATAGCTGGTACCGCATATGCAAATTCCAATACATGAGTGGATGTAAAAGAACATATGATATAGGCTCCAACTGAATAAATGACGCACGATAAGGAATGAAATGAAGTGGAATTTTTCTAAACAGTTACATAGCCTCTCGTAGATAAGCACAGACGTCCCTGTACTGATCAACGAGACTCTAATAAACCGGGCTATGTTCCGTGAATCATATGAACCTAGAGCTCTAATACCAACTTGTTACGACACTGGTTCACCAATAGTGAAACTGTCATGACAGCGCCCAGTCTTCGCGACTAGGTAAGCCTAACACATTGTGGAAATTCAACAACCTTACGAAAAAAGATAAATAAAACATAAATAGCATAAGAAAATGTATAAAGCGCCGCCTTGCACTTACACTTTGACTCAAATAATGTATAAACCTCCAAGACCCAGAAACCCACCGGCAACAGACTAAGAGAGAAAAGTATAACATACCGCTCTAAAATCCAGGAGTGTCTACAACAATAAGTACATGAACGAAACTAATACTAAAGGCAGAATAGAAAGAGACTCCTCGGCTCTGCGGACGCGACAGATGCATACCTCGAATCTCCAAGTGTAGCTCCTAAAATCACTAGTAACTGTGTGATCAGAAGTACCTGGATATGCAAAACAAAAGTGTGCAGAAGAGTAGCAAGAGTACACTATAGCGGTACTCAGTAAGTGCCAAGCCTAACCTCGATGGAGTAGTGACGAGGAAGGTTGAGGCCATACTGAGACGAACATAATAAATAATGTAAGAATAAATAAACAGTAGATAATAAAGTAAATCTTGAATATCTAACAAGATAGTAATTAAAGCAGAACGGCTAGAAGTACAGACTGCTAACACAAGGTAAGTCACTCAAAAGTCAGGATTTCCATAAAGAGCTCCGGGAATTAAACCCGCAGTCCATTTTTACCAATATCGGAGGATCTCCCGGTAATCGAACCCGTAGTCCATCATATCTCTAGCAAAGGATCTCTGGGAATTGAAACCACAGTCCTTCATACCAATAACAGAGGATCTCCGGGAATTGAACCCTCAGTCCGTCATATCAATATCAGAGGATCTCCGGGGAATTGAACCCGTAGTCCAACAAATCAATAACAGAGGATCTCCCAGGAATTTAACCCGTAGTCCAGAATATCAATAACAGAGGATCTCCGGGAATTTAACCCGCAGTCCATCATATCAATATTAGAGGATCTCCCAGGAATTGAACCTGCAGTCGAGCATATCAATAACAAAGGATCTCCCAGGAATTGAACATGCAGTCCTTCATACCAATAACAGAGGATCTCCGGGAATTGAACCCGCATACCTCCATTATACTAATAACAGAGGATCTCCAGGAATTCAACCCGCAGTCTGTCATATCAATATCAGAGAATCTCCCGGGTATCGAAACCGTAGCCCAGCATATCGATAACAGAGGTATCTCCTAGGAATTGAACCCGTAGTCCCAAAAGTAAACACACCACAACAAATCAATATTTAACGGAAAGGAAGTGAAATGCGAACAACAAGTAAAGTCGAGAGTCTAACATGCTTCACAAGAAAGACAAATATGGCAATTTAGTCAAATAGAGCATATACATTACTAGCATGCTTTGCAAGAAAAGGCAGACATTGCAATTTAGTCAAATAGAGCAATTAAGTTACTAACATGTTTTCCCTAAGTCAAAACAAGTGAAGTTTCATTTTTAAGAATTAAATATGTGAAGAAGCACAGTCTAAATAAGCCAAGTAAGGTGAACTTTCAACAACTAGCACAAGTACATTCCCGTCACCTCGCGCACAAGACTTTTAAACAATGACAAAGATATCCTAAGGGGAGAGCCCCCCACAAAAGGTTAGACAAACCACTTACCTCGAAGAAGTGCAAGTCAACCTGAAATCACGCCCTTGCCATGTGTATTCAACTCCAAATGGCTCAACTCTATCCAATTAAATTGCATATTGTAAAGAATAATACAAGTAATTTATGCTATAATTACATTCTAAGCTAATATGCAAAATTATAAAAATGACCAGGATCACACAAACATCGATGAAGCTCGATTTCTAAAAGATGGGGCTTTTAGCCATTTATATCTAAAATTCGCCCCTTAATGATACTACGGTGATCCAATATAGTTGTGTAACTTCAATCTACAATACAACATTGAATAGGGCCAATATAGGTACTAAATTTCATAACTTATGCCATTTAGGCATATTATCAACCACCTTGTAGGCATAGATATTTATACCTCATAACTATAGTATTGGTTCCTCCAACTATCACCATTAACCAACAATTTATTTCACCATCAATCCTAACTAATTTATAACTTCCAACTACACATGTAGGACCATTCATTCACACCTAACCAATAAATCCTATCAAATAAATACATTTAAATTCCTACCATATTCATGTATTTGAATTGGAAATTTATGGTCTCCAATCATTATACCATAAGTTGTAATACTTGATTCATACTCATATTCCCATAATATATCAATATATGTAAGTCTAAGGTGTAGAATTTACCTTTTGAAAGAAATATTGCAAAACCCTCATTTGAGTTCTTGAAGAAATTTCTTGAAACTCTAAGTGTTTTATGAGAGGATTCAATCAATAATAGTATAGGAAATGATGGAATTTCACACCAATATGATGGAGATTACTTACCTTGAAGATTGGGGGAGTTGAAGGTCTTGACAGGCTGAAAGAAGGACCCCAAGTTCGTCCAAATGAAATGGGTAAAAATGAACCCCGAAATGAATGTTATTGGCTGTTTTGGGCGCCCCAGGTAGCGCTGGGCGCTGCCTCTGGCGCTGAAACCAGGAGCTCAAATTTCTTGGCGCCACGGCTAGCGCCCGGCGCTGCCCAGGACACTAGCGATATAAAAATGCCATAACTTGTTGTATATACCTCCAAATGATAAAAGGTTTATTGCATTGGAAACTAGACTCAAAGGGCTTTAATTTGATAGGTTGTAGCTCACACAACTCCTTTCATAACGGGAGACATATGATCGTACAAAGTAAGGCCTTGTGCGCACTCATTTAAAACTTTCGTCTACTATAAAATTTCCAACTTCTAAAGTTTTCATTAGCCATCCGAAATCATCCCGAGGTCCCGGGGACCTCAACCAAAAGTGAAAAAACATTCTAAAGATCACATAATCTTGTTCTAATCATAAAACACACTCAATAATACAGAAATCACTAATCCTCAACGGATTCAAGCCTACGTTCAACCAAAACTTCTGAACCTCGCATTTAATCAAAAACCTGACCTACACACGTCCGAATGACTTGAAAATTTTCACACATATCCCAAATCACATAACGAAGCTACAAAATCTTCCAAAACTCCGTTCTGACCCTCAGATAAAAATTGCACCTATTCAACCGGAAATCACCAAAATACTAGCTTTCGACATTTCTAGCCCAAATGAGCTACGGACTTCCAAAACAACCTCCGAAAATGCTTCCAACCCCGAAATTACCTAACAAAGCTAATGGAACCATCAGATTTCCATTGCGAGGTCTCTAACTCATAAGTCAACACTCAGTTGACTTTTCCAAGTTAAGCCTTCTTAAAAGAGACTAAGTGTCTCATTACTTATCAAATATCACTCAAATTCAATTCTAACGCACTCAATACCGTTAATGAAAGATAATGAAGAAGTTAATACAGGAACAAGTTGTAAATTCTAAAAACGACCGGCCGGGTCGTTACAGGAGAATTTGAGGTTGCAGCTGCTACCTGTTATTTTCGCTTCTGCGGAAATGGACCACAGAAGCGGTTCTGTAGGAGCGTGAGAAGGGTCGCAAAAGCGGCTTATGGCCTGGTAGGGTAGTTCCACAGAAGCGAAATCTTTTTCGCTTGAAAGAGTCCGCAGAAGCGGACAGGCTAATCGCTTCTTGCAGAAGCGATTTTGTCGTGGAGGTGAAGCTCAGTAGAAGCAGACAATAACCGTAGAAACGGTCACGTGGAAGCGGTCATGGGGACCGCAGAAGCAGAAACCCCTGATGTCAGGAGGGTTTTATATTCATTTTTTTGTTCCGCGGGGCTTATGTTATTTCCACCATTTTTGGAGCAAGTTTGAGAGCTCTTGGACTGATTTGAAGGGAGATTTCGATTGGGGGTGATTGAAGGTAAGCCCATTGGCTAAATACATGCGATTATGAGAAATTTAATATGGAAATTAGCTGAAATTTATCAAAGGGGGTAAAGCTAGGGCTTGAATTAAAAATGGAATTTGAAAGGTCAAATGGACTCTAATTTTGGTAAATTAGATATGTATAAACTCATGGCGAGATGAAGAATCTGGTGATGTGAATATCTTAATTTTTTGAGAAGTGGGCCAGGGGCTCGGGTTTTGCTAGTTTCGAGATTTCTTCTATTTTTCGATTGGGTATAGTTCCCTTAGCATATTGGGATGTATTCACTCAAATTTTGGTTAGATTCGACGCTCATAGAGGCCGATTTGAGGTGCAATGGTGTCGCGAGCTAGAGATTCGCCGGTTCGAGGTGAGTAATGCTTGTAAATGATATCCTGAGGGTTTTAAACCCTGGATTGCACATTGTGGTGCTATATTTAGGCAAGGCACGTGCTCTATGATGAGTGCAGGACCGTTGGATATTGGGGATTATGACTTGGTCCGTCCCGAGAGATGTTTTTACCGTGTTCTATAATTGAACTAAATTAAGAATCAACCTTACTTGGATTTGATTGTTACACTTGGGCTTCTTGCCAATTATTTGAATCCTTCAGGGATTAATAATATTGTTTTTTTCGCATATTTTGCATATCATTTGATCTCAATCCAAGGTTTTAAAAACTATTTTGTAAACTAAGTCGTCCTTTTAAGTTTTAAAACTCAAATGTTATATTAAATGATATTTCGCGCTGAGAACTACTGTTGTATTAATGCCAGAGGGGCTTATGATGATTTCTGGACTGAGCTTAGATCGGGTTGCGCGCCACAATAGTGTTAAATTGATACTGAGGCCGAGAGCCTTGCTGATGATATTCAGGTTGAGAGCCTGGTTGATCACTTTGATATTGAGGCCGAGATCCTGGTTGATTATACCGATACTGATATAAGGCCGAGGGCCTAGATTGATGCCGCGAGGTGGCTGGATATTTTGTTTGGGATGTAGGAGCCCCTACGGAGTCTGTACACACCCGCAGTGAGCGCCGTCGAAGATAAATAAATACGAATGGCTCAGGCTGCACGCCGCAGTGGGTACTGGAATATACCATCATATGAATTGCATTTCATTTATGCATTTGTTCATTATTCGTTGTGTGAGTTATTTCTTGAGATATTTATCTGCCATTCTGGTATTATCTGATCACCCCTAAAGATGATAAATTTTAGACAGTGGTAACAATGACACTGTATGATGTAAACAGGTCAGGTAACAATGGCTGACAAGAAACAAGAATATTACCCGAGGGGCGAGTTTTATTTGCTCATTTTGCATACTTATTGTGCCCGAGGGGCGGGTTTTCTATGCATAGTGTCACTAATTGTTCAAAATCATTTTTGCAACTGTTGAAAAGATCATGTTCAAAAGTGGTTTAAATTGAGCCACGATATTTCTAAAGATTTCACAATTTAACTTATTTTCTCAATTGAAGGGTTTTTTTTCTGCTTCTATGCCGCATGACGATATGTTATACGTGATTTCTTACTGCTCAATTGTTATTTAATTTTACTACTCACTGAGTTTGAGTAATCACTTTACGCCCGGCACCTCATGTGCTGATGCATGTATTTGTTCACCCGGTAGCGGGTTCTTAGCTGATTGGAGGTTTTGCTATCGTAGCTGAGCAAGGTGACAGCCAGCGTTTGCGGCATCGTATTTCCTCCTTTGAATCTAAATTCCATTATGTATATTACTTGTCTTGTAGTAATAATTAGATTCTTCTAGACGCTCGTGACTTGTGACACCCCGATTTCGGGCTGAGTCGGGATGGTTCCTTATTTTGTCATTTAAAAAAAGTGTTGTTATTCTGTTGGCTGGCCTTGTCTTCACGAGAGGCTTCATCACAATCGGGTTTGGGAAATGGGTCGTGACATTTGATATATAACATATATCAAATTGACATAGATAACTTTTTTCTCATAAGCAATTATTTCGTTATTAAGTGGAGGCCCTCAACTATGATGTAAACCAACTTATCAAAATAACTATGGTGAATAAAAAATCTAGAAATTATGCCCTAAAAAAATTATTGAGCAAGTTACCTCGCAAACACCACAGTGCGGGTTAATTACAATCGCACATGTAACCATCTCATAGATGCATCTTATGTGGTATACATGGCAGATGAATGGGCCAATATTTTTATCTTTGATATTTCAAGCATTCATGGGATTCAATCCCAATTTTAGTTTGTCTATTAATTAATAAGAACAAACCATATAAGAGAATGCGTAAAGAACTTTCTAGCTCTTTAATATTTATCCATGTGCATTCTCTATTATTTTTCCACATCATACATAAATTGATATGGCTAAACCAATTATTCTAACTAAATAAATTATCAGTATTGATAAACTTCAGATTTACACCATGACGTGTTCAATTATCAATAAACTCAAAGTTTATTATGATATGAATTTTTATATCAATAAACATCCAATTCATTGTGCTATTCTTTTATTTATGTAGTACAAATTGGAGAATAAAGCGGTAGCTTGACACATACATTGAAGATATTAAATCTTTTCTTTATTTATAGTCTCAATACAATCAACCGTTTTCGCGTACATTTTAGAAACTAAACAAGTTTCTTTGACTTGCTACAACACAATACCTTATTGGTAATTTATTGAGTTTCTCCAAAATAGTATAATTGGCTCTTGTAGAGTTCTCAAAGAATTTTGTAGTACCATTTAATCATCAACACCCATATTTTAGCGTACAATAGGTACGTGACCGATCTGTTTACTGAAAATTATATGGTTATGCTCAAAATTATGTGCAAGATCTGTTTCTTGAATTACTATTGTCTTTCTATAATAACAATGCCAAAATATTTTAGCGTACAATAGGTACGTGACCGATGACCATTCATGCCATAATGATGATATTATTTTCTTATATCATCTCAAACCTTCTTCAAGAGGTGAGTGTGGTATATTCACTATCACTAGCACGTTCATATTCTTTAAAGAATGAATATGTATTCATAAATCACATGCTGTCACATTCAAATCATGAATGGACCATATTTATCTATATGTGCTTTACAAAATCTCATGTCAAATCGATGACAAATATTACTTTCACATAGTGAATGATTATTTTGAGAATACTTATTGTTCTTATTATCACAATGATGACGATATGATTTGTTTATTACCACATCCACATCCATTGATTATTCATGGTAGTAAATTTGTCTTCTTTCAAATGTATTCATATTGCTACCATATTTTTTTAAGGGAATGAAAATTAAGCGAATTCAATGGGATGGGTTTAATTCTTTGCCCACAATTATACATGAATTTGATCATGGCGAGGTATAGATATTTTAGCACTTCAGCTAGTTATAATTTCTTACAAACTCCATTAGAGTTATTCAAGTTGTCTTTGCTTGTATATAAAATTAAATTATAGAATTTCAAGAATATAAAAGAGAAAATAAATTAAAATACTTACCTTAAATCTAAAATTTAACCATGAAGGAAGTTATTGAAAATTATTATGCGCAATCGCAAAGTTTCTACTCAATTTGTTAGAGTCTCATGCTGATATAGTGTTATGAAATAATAAAAGAAGTGTGACGATCCGGCCTGTCGTCGCGAGAGTTACCACCCAATTTTCCCCGTTTGATGCTTTTATCTGTTTCATTATGTGTGGTTGTAGAGTTTGAAGTGATCCGGACAGAGTTTGGTTGGAATTGAGAAAATTAGTCTCTTTAAGAGAAGGCTAGTTTGGAAAAGTCAATCGGATATTGACTTATGAGTTATAGGACTCAGAATGGATTTCCAACGATTCTACTAGTTTTGGGTGGTGATTTATGACTTAGGGGTGAAATCGGAACTGAATTTGGAGGTCCGATGTAGAATTAGGCTTGAATTGGCTAAGTTTGAATTTCGGCGATTTCCGGTTGATTGGTGAGATTTTGATCCGGAGATCGGAATGGAATTCCGAGAGTTGTTGTAGCTTCTCTAGGTGAATTTGGTTATGTGAGAAAAATTGAGGACATTCGGGCGTTGTTTTAGTGGACTTTTGGTCGTATGTTCATTTAAGAAGTTCTTATGAAAAGTAGGCTTGGATTGTAGGAATTTTGTGATTTTTTGGTGCTAATGTTAATGTTTTTATGGCCCGAGCAAGTTTAAATAAAGTATTAGATCATATCTATGTTTTTGGTTTAGGCCCCAAGGGCCTCGGGGTAATTTCGGATGGTTAAGCGGAGGTTGTAGGAGTTTTTGGTATTTTGGTTGTGCTGCTTCTGCTATTTCCGCATCTGCGGAAAAGGAGCCGCATAAGAGGTCCCGCAGACGCAGCGGATGAGCCGCAAAAGTGGCCAATAGGAAGTGGCGTGCATCGCGGGTGCGGAAGACAGACCGCATAGGCGGTAGTTGACCGCAAAAGCGGTCCCTGAGAGAATAAGTTGGACCGCAAAAGCAGTCGAGAGGTCGCAAAAGCGAGAGCCGCATAAGCGGAGGTATGACCGCAGAAGCGGAAATCATGCTTGGTTTAATGAACAGTGATTTCACAAGTTTGAAAAGAGAAGAACATTTGTACTTCGGACTAAGGAGAGTTTGGGAGCGATTTTGAAAAGGATTTTGGGGAAAACCATCAGATATGGATTCTTGGACATTGAATATGTCATTGTAGTGTTAAAACATGGATTAAAAACTAAGGATTCAAGATTTTTAAGGTTAAAAATGGTGGTTAGGGTATGAAACCCAACTGAGCTTAAAGTGTTGATTTGAGGGGCCAAATGGACTCTGATTCTTGTAAATTTGATATGTACGGAGTCGTGGCAAGACGAGGATCCCAGTTGTAATGACCCGGCTGGTCGTTTAGAATTTACACCTCGTTCCCCTATTAACTGGTTCATTATGTTTTACAAAAGGTATTTGGTGTGTTAGAATTGAATTGGAGTGATTTTGATAAGAAATGAGACACTTAGTCTCTTTTAAGAAGGCTTAAGTTAGAAAAATCAACCGAGAATTGACTTATGAGTTAGAGGGATCGGATATGAATTTTGATTGTTAGATTAGCTTCGGGAGATGATTTTTGACTTAGAAATGCATCCGGAATTTTTTTGTGATGACCAATGCAGAATTAAGCTTGAATTGGTAAAGTTAGTATTTCGATGATTCCCGATTGATAGGTAAAATTTTCATCCGAGGTTGGAACGAAGTTCCGAAAGCTATCGTATATTCATTTGATGATTTGGGATGTGTGTGAAAAATTTCAAGTCATTCGGACGTGGTTTGGTCGGGTTTTTGATCGAATGCGCGTTTTGGAAGGTTTAAAGGAACTTAGGCTTGAATTCGATGTAATTAGATGACTTTGGTGTTAGTAGAGGTGTTTTGATACTTGTAACAAATTTGAATAACATTATTGGATGTATTGGTATTTTTGGTTGAGGTCCCGAGGGCCTCTGGATGATTTCGGATGTCTAACGGGAACTTTTGAAGTTAGAAAATTTCATAATAGACGGAATTGTAAATGAGTGTGCACAAGACCTCACTTTGCACGATCGTCTCTCCCGTTATAAAGGGAGTTGTGTGAGCTAAAACCTATACAATTAAAGCCGTGTGCGTTTAATTTCCAACGCAACAAACCGTTCATCATTTGGAGGTGTACAGAGAAAGTTATGAGTATTTTACTGGAGGTCGGTCACCGACGAGCCCAGGCACGCGGCCGCGGGTTGGACCACGGAGCTCTCTTCCCCGAACCGTGGGTTCGACCGCGGGAAAACCCATAAAATGTCTAAAAATACCCCTGGTCTGTGTAATAACCGAAGGGGTATCACCTTCCCTTCATTTTTGTCATCCAAGCTCGAAATTCTGGAGTTTCTTCACCCTCTCAAGACCTTCAACTCCCCCAATCTTCAAGGTATGTAATCTCCATCATCTTGGTGTGACATTCTTTCATTTATACACAAGTGTTGATGAAATATTCACCTAAACACTTAGATTTTTAAGAAATTCCTTCAAGAACTCAGATGAGGGTCTTGTAAGATTTCTTCCAAAAGGTAAATCCTACACCTTAGACTTACATATATGGATATATTATGGGAATATGAGTATGAATAAAGTGTGAAATCTTATGGTATAGTGATTGGAGACCATAAATTCCCAATTCAAATACATGAACATGGTAGGAATTTAAAGGTGTTTATTTGATAGGATTTATTGGTTGGGTGTGAATGGATGGTCATACATGTGTAGTTGGAAGTTATAAATTGGTTAGGAATAATGGTGAAATGAATTTTTGGTTAATGGTGATAGTTGGAGGAACCAAAACTAAAGTTATGAGGTGTAAATATCTATGCATACAAGGCGTTTGATAATATGCCTAAATGGTATAAGTTATGGAATTTATTACAAATATTGGCCCTATTGAATGTTGTATTGTAGATTGAAGTTACACAACTATATTGGATCATCGTAGTATCATTAAGGGGCGAATTCTCGATATGTATGGCTAAAAATCCCACCTTTTATAAATGGAGCTTCATCGATGTTTGTGTGATCTTGGTCATTTTTATAATTTAGCGTATTAGCTTAGAATTTAATTGAAGCATAAATTACTTGAATTATTATTTACAATATGCAATATAATTGGATAGAGTTGAGCCATTTGGAGTCGAATAATCGTGGAAATGGCGTGATTTCAGGTTGACTTGCACTTCTTCGAGGTAAGTGGCTTGTCTAACCTTGTGTGGGGACCTCTCCCCTTAGGATATCTTTGTCATTGTTTAAAAGCCTTGTGCGCGAGGTGACATGCGTGTACTTGTGCTAGTTGTTTAAAATTTACCTTACTTGGCTTATTTAGACTATGTTTCTTCTCATATTTAATTGATAAAAATGAAACTTCGCTTGTTTTGACTTAGGGAAAACATGTTAGTAACTTATTGCTCTATTTGACTAAATTGCAATATCTGCCTTTTCTTGGGAATCATGCTAGTAATTTATTTGCTCTATTTGACTTAATTTCCATATTTGTCTTTCATGTAAATGTCCACATTAGACTTTCTTCCCACGAATGGCGAAGTCACTTATCGCTTATTCAGTTGAACAATTGCATAGGTCGGTGATAGATCAACTACGCCTTCAGAAGTTTTGCGTCGGTCGGATAGGTGTCACTAAAATCTTCGCTACCACATTCAGCGGTGCATCTTTTGAGAACCCACATGATTATTCTTGACCGCTGCTATGAGGTATTGCAGAACGTGGGAATAGTCGAAAGCGAGGGGGTTGATTTTACTGTGCTTCGGATGGAAAATAGAAGTAGTGAGAACATAATGAATCTACTAACCAGTTGTGGTTCCAATGGAAGATATAGACGTATGAGGAGATCACCTAATGAATCATGCAAGGGTTCAACGGACCTTGACGTCTGGTCGATTTATTTGAGTCGTGAAGGACTAATATTTTGGGTTATCGGATGTTGTGACTTTTTCTTAGCGCCAAATGGTGAATTTCACTGTTAGTGAATGGACTGTATGGCCATGTGCTATGTCAGTTTTGACTTGGAATGTATATATATGGTACAGAAATGTTCCCCAAATATTTTATACATATTTAATGTTTGATACTCTGCAGGGGTAAGAATCTCCCCAAAGAATAACGAAGAGTATATGAATAAATAGGGTAGTTCAGAGTGTCAAGTCAGCATAGCAAAAGAGGAAATCGGTCATCGGTGTTTGTGACAAGCTTACGAAGAGGGCAGGCTGGCCAATGCAATACTACCTGCTCAACTCTATTCTGAGAAATGTTTTAAAGGAGGTTACCTCCCGAATTCTCTACAATATGTGGTGTATGTGATCTGAATGGTTGTGCCTGATCACCATGATTATGTCCGAATATATCATCAGGTTTAGTAAGTCAGCTGATCCTCAAAGGAATTGTTGTGAATGTGGTAGATTGGAGAAATATAATTTATGAAAGCACGCAGGCTGCGTGCCCCGTTGCAGTCAATACTCACCTTACATGACTAGCAAGAGTTAAGAGCCAGGAGGTTAAAAGTGGAGGTGAGACTCCTAGAGGTGGAGACCCAACCGTTGATATAATTTCTATGGTATGGTTGAGGTCACTACACCAGATGGTACCATCACATGTGCAATTATCATCATTATAAAAAGGATATTTTTTTTCTCCTTAATTTGATTTGGTTTTGAATATTCGCATTGGGGCAAGTTCTCTTAATATTCTCCACTCATGAGTGAGCTTCGTAATCATCAAATCTACTTATATGAGTACTTAGGTTGGGCTATCATATGGAGATAGCTATCCCTACTATTATGTGTTAGTCAATAAGAATAGCTATGAGGCTAAAAGTGGCTTTATATTACTTACTACCGTGGGTTTTGATGTAACTTTGGGATAATTAATACCAATTGTCAATTATATTACCTATTGTATGAGGGTTCATTTTATGTTGTGATTTTCTTTGACGGAAATTATTGAAAAGAAGAAAGAAAGGAAATGAACGATTTCGGTTGGTATAATGTGCAAATAATTGTGATTCAGGGTTGAGGATGGGATCCTCAAATTTTTATATAATGTGAAATATTTTTAACCGAGCTAGAAGCTGCGGTGGATATTATATAAGGACAAGGTCTTGGCGGGGAAAAGTTTATATGTTTAAAATTCTCATTTCATGAAATTTAAGATTTTGTACTATATTGTAAAAATGGGAGTCATGCCTGTTAGGCTTATTTGATAATTCTTGTGTATTTTTTTTTTCATATTTAGTCATTTTTGTTTTTTAAACATTGATTTTTAGTCTACGAGATGGGCGCCCAGGTGGCATTAAATGTGACTCATTAATTCGGGTAAGTAATTATGAGATCTTCATGCCTCGTTATGAGTAAAGTGGGGGTATTAAGTGAGTGTTTGTTAAAATAAGGTTAATTGGCAATGTTGTGATTTATGAATAACTATTATGACCAGAGACGAGGTTATAGGCATACAGATGACGTATTTCATGTCCAGATATCATTATGATAAGATGATGCTTCTAATATAAAGATTAGTTTTATTTATATATACATTGTGGTGTTCCATTGGGTTGTGGATATGTTGTTAGGAGATGTTTTGGTGTTACTCTGGCAGGTGGATAGGCCTAATTATAGGGGAGGCTCTGCCGAAATTTCTGAAAAATTTGGGAATTAGAAAAATTTGAGACATTAAGATGTGCGAAGAAAAAGATAAGCTACGTCGTTTATTTGAGGATGAATAACCCTAAGTGGGGGAGAGTTTAACATCGCGAAGAAAAATATTTTGATGTAATTAAGCACTATTAAAAGTTGAAGTATATTAAAATAAGACTAATGCAGTGTATCAATGTGGAATTCAGGCCCTATGATGAATGTTAGATGTTGAAGTTTGGGTTTTTTCTAAGGTTATGGACTAAGGATGAGGTGAATTCTTCAGTTAAGTTGAAGGATCATTTATAGGAATTTCCTTGAAAAAGTTTTTATTCGGCCTACTGTATCACTTGGGATTCTCCTGTTTTATTTGTGAAGAAAAAGGATGGTTCTATGCGTATGCGTATTGATTACTGCTAGTTGAATAAGGCTACTCTGAAGAACCATTATCCTTGCCTCTTTTTGATGATCTATTTGACTAGCTTAAGGGCGCATAGGTGTTTTATAAGATTGATTTGCGCTTAGGTTACCATCAGTTGAAGGATCGGGAGCCAGACATCCCGAAGACTGCTTTCAAGACTTCGTATGATCATTGCGAGTCTCTTGTATGTCATTTGGGCTGACCAATGACCCATCAGTTTTTGTACATTTGGTGCATATAGCTTTCAAAAGCTCAAGACAACTTTGAGCACGACCCCAATTCTGATATTGCCTACTGGTACGGGGTCTTATATGGTGTATTGTGATACTTCACGGGTTGGCCTTTGGGTGTTGTTGATGCATGACGATAGGATGATTCCCTACGCATCCAAACAGTTGAAGGTATATGAGAAAAATTATCCTATCCACGATCTTGTGTTAGCTGCTATTGTCCATACCATAAATGTCTGGCATCATTATTTGTACGGTGTGCGTTTTGAGATTTAAGTTGATCACCGGAGATTGTAGCACATATTCAAGCAAAATGATCTAAATATTTGTGCCACGGGATGTGGTTAGAGTTGAAAAAATATTATGATATCACTAATCTATATCACCCGGGCAAAGCTAATGTAGTGGTTGATGCTTTGAGTCGCTGGGCAAAGAGCTTGGGAAGTTTGGCTTACCTAGCAGTATCAAAGAGGCTTATGGCGATAGATGTCCATGACTTATCCATCCATTTGTGAGGTTGTATCTTTCAGAGCCTAGCCAAGTTGTATCTCGGTGCCTCAACTGTGAGCGAGTTAATTATGAGCACCAGAGACCCGGTGGGTTGGTTCGAGTCTAGTGAGGTTGGATTATTGGGCACTAACTTGGGTTAGAATACTTTGGAAAAGTTTAAAATGATTCAGGATTTACTTTATATAACCTCTTCCAAACTTCAGAGTTAAGCGGACCGAAAAGTTCGTGGTGGTTCCGATATGGATGGAGAGAAGGTTCTGGCTCGTGTTACGCCTATAAAGGGCATTATGAGATTTGGTAAGAAAGGGAAGTTGAATCTAAGGTTTATTGGATCTTTTGGAATATTAAGGCCTGTTGGGGAGGTTCCTTAAGAGCTTGCCTTACCTCCCATTTTAGCAAGAGTTCATCTGGTATTTCATGCCTCGATGTGGAGGTATCACGGTGACCCGTCGCACGTGTTGGATTTCAGCTCAGTCTAGTTGGACAAGGATCTATCCTATGTTGAGGAGCCAGTGGAAATATTGGACAAGCAGGTCCAAAAAGCTCAGGCCAAAGGGAATAGCTTACATAAAGGTTCAATGGCGAAACCAGCCGGCCGAGGAGGAGACTTGGAAGACCGAGCGGGATATGCGCGGCCGATACCCTCATCTTTTTACTACTCAAGGTATGTTCCTTATGCTCGTTCGAGGACGAATGAATGTTTAAGTGTGGGAGAATGTAACGACCCGGCTGGTCGTTTTTAGAATTTGCACCTCGTTCCACTATTAACTACTTCATTATGTTTATTGACGGTATTGGGTGCGTTAGAATTGAATTGGAGTGATTTTGATAAGAAATGAGACACTTAGTCTCTTTTACGAAGGCTTAAGTTAGAAAAGTCAATCGAGCATTGACATACGAGATTAGACGGATCGAATATGAATTTTTATGGTTCGGATAGCTTCGGGAGATGATTTTGGACTTAGAAATGTACTGAATATTTTTGTGATGACCAATTTAGAATTAAGCTTGAATTGGCGAAGTTAGTATTTCGATGATTTCCGATTGATAGGCAAAATTTTGATCCGAGGGTCGAAAAGAAGTTTTGGAAGCTGTCGTCTTTTCATTTGACGATTTGGGATGTGTGTGCAAAATTTCAAGTCATTCGGATGTGGTTTGGTCGGGTTTTTGATCGAATACGTGTTTTGGAAGTTTTAAAGGAACTTAGACTTGAATTCGATGTAATTCGATGATTTTGGTGTTAGTAGACGTGTTTTGATACTTGTAGCAAATTTTAATAACATTATAGGATGTATTGGTATCTTTTGTTGAGGTCTTTGGGGTCTCGGGATGATTTCGGATGGCTAACGGGAACCTTTGAAGTTAGAAAACTTCATAATAGACGGAATTGTAAATGAGTGTGCACAAGACCTCACTTTGGACGATCATATGTCCCATTCTGCAAGGCTTTGTGTGAGGTACCACCTATCAAATTAAAGCTCTTTGAGTCTAGTTTCCAACGCAACAAACCGTTTGTCATTTGAAGGGTGATAGAGAAACTTATGAGTATTTTGCTGGAGGTCAGTCACCGGCGCACCCAGGCCTGCGGCCGCGGGTTGGACCGCGGAGCTCTCTACCCCGAACCACGGGTTCGACCGCGAGGAAAGCCGCGGACCGTGGTAAAACCTGTAAAATTTCTAAAAATACCCCTGGTCTATGTAAAGATCGAAGGGGTATCACCTTTCCTTCATTTTTGTCATCCAAGCTCGAAATATTGGGGTTTCTTCAGCCTCTCAAGACCTTCAACTCCCCCAATCTTCAAGGTAAGTAATCTCCATCATCTTGGTGTGAAATTCTTTCATTTATACGCTAGTATTGATTAAATCTTCACCCAAACACTTAGATTTTCAGGAAATTCCGTCAACAACTCAAATGAGGGTTTTGCTAGATTTCTTCAAAAAGTTAAATCCTACACCTTAGACTTACATATATGGATATATTATAGGAATATGAGTATGAATCAACTATTACAACTTATGGTATAGTGATTAGAGACCATAAATCCCCAATTCAAATACATGAACATGGTAGGAATTTAAAGGTGTTTATTTTATAGGATTTATTGGTTGGGTGTGAATGGATGGTCATACATGTGTAGTTGGAAGTTATAAATTGGTTAGGAATGATGGTGAAATGAATTGTTGGTTAATGGTGATAGTTGGAGGAACCAATACTATAGTTATGAGGTGTAATTATCTATGCATACAAGGTGTTTATTAATATGCCTAAATGGCATAAGTTATGGAATTTATTACAAATATTAGCCCTATTGAATGTTGTATTGTAGATTGAAGTTACACAACTATATTGGATCATCGTAGTATCATTAAGGGGCGAATTCTAGATATGTATGGCTAAAAATCCCACCTTTTAGAAATCAAGCTTCATCGATGTTTGTGTGCTCTTGGTCATTTTTATAATTTCGCGTATTAGCTTAGAATTTAATTGAAGCATAAATTACTTGAATTATTATTTACAATATGCAATTTAATTGGATAGAGTTGAGCCATTTGGAGTCGAATACTCATGTCAAGGGCGTGATTTCAGGTTGACTTGCACTTCTTTGAGGTAAGTGGCTTGTCTAACCTTGTGTGGGGACCTCTCCCCTTAGGATATCTTTGTCATTGTTTAAAAGCCTTGTGCGCGAGGTGGTGTGCGTGTACTTGTGCTAGTTGTTGAAAATTCACCTTACTTGGCTTATTTATAATTTGTTTCTTCACATATTTAATTGTTAAAAATGAAACTTCATTTGTTTTAACTTAGGGAAAACATGTTAGTAACTTAATTGCTCTATTTGACTAAATTGCAATATCTACCTTTTCTTGGGAAGCATGCTAGTAATTTATTTGCTCTATTTGACTAAATTCCTATATTTGTCTTTCTTGTGAAGTATGTTAGACTCTCGACTTACTTGTTGTACACATTTTGCTTCCTTTCTGTTAAATATTGGTTTGTTGTGGTGTGTTTACTTTTGGGACTACGGGTTAAATTCCCGAGAGATCCTCTGATATAAACATGACGGACTACCGGTTAAATTCCCGGAGATCCCCTGATATTGATATGACGGACTGCGGGTTCAATTCTTGGAGATCCCCTGTTATTGGTATAAAGGACTGCGGGTTCAATTCCCGGAGTTCCTTCGTTATTTGTATAAAGGACTGCAGGTTCAATTCCCGGAGATCCTCTGTTATTGGTATGAAGGACTGCGGGTTCAATTCCCGGGAGATCCTCTGATATTAACATGAGGGACTACGGGTTAAATTCCTGGAGATCCCTTGATATTGATATGACGGACTGCAGGTTCAATCCCCGGAGATCCCCTGTTATTGGTATAAAGGACTGCGAGTTCAATTCCCGGAGATCATCTGTTATTGGTATAAAGGACTGCGGGTTCAATTCTTGGAGGTCCTCTGTTATTGGTATGAATGACTGCGAGTTCAATTCCCGGATATCCTCTGTTAGAGATATGATGGAATACGGGTTCGATTACCGGGGGATCCTCCGATATTGGTATAAATGGAATGCGGGTTCAATTCCCGGAGTTCCATGTGGAAATTCTGACTTTTGAGTGACTTGCCTTGTGTTCGTAGTCTGTACTTGTAGCCGTTCGTCTTTAATTACTGTCTTGTTAGATATTAAAGATTTACTTCATTATCTACTGTTTATTTATTCTTACATTATTTCTTATGTTCATCTTAGTAGGGCCTCGACCTTCCTCGTCACTACTTCATCGAGGTTAGGCTTGGCACTTACTGAGTACCGCTATGGTGTACTCATGCTACTCTTCTCCACACTTTTGTTGTGCAGATCCAGGTACTTCTGATCGGGCACATTTTAGGAGCTACACTTGGAGATTTGAGGTATGCATCTGCCGCGTCCGGAGCCGAGGAGTCTCCTTCTATTCTATATTTAGTAGTAGTTTTGTTTATGTACTCATTGTTGTAAAAACTCCTGGATGTTAGAGCCGTATGTTATATTTTACTCTTAGCCTGTGTTGCCCGTGGGTTTTCGGGTCTTGGAGGTTTTTACATTATTTGAGTCAAAGTGTATGTGCCAGGCGGCACTTTATATATTTTTTATGCTATTTATGTTTTATTTATCGTTTTACGTAAGGGTTGTTGAATTTCCAGGATGTGTTAGGCTTACCTAGTCCCCAAGACTGGGTGCCGTCATGACAGGTTCATAATTGGTGAACTAGGGTCGTGACAGCGATGATGTAAATTTTGTAATTTTTTGAAATGTGGGCTCGGAGCTCAGGTTTTGGCAACTTCGTATTTTTGGGTGTTTTTCGAGTTCTTTCAATTGGGTTATGTCCCATTCAATTATTCTAACATATTCCATGTGGTTTTGGTCAGATTCTGCACTCGAGGAGGTTGATTTGCGAGGAAAGCGCAAGGCGAGCTAGGATTTTCGCCGGTTTGAGGTGAGTAGTGGTTATGAATGATATACTGGGGGTTTGAAACCCTGTATTTGCACTATGCAGTGCTATGTTGAGATAATACATGTGTCATATGATGAGCGTTGTGACGTTTCTGCTGGGGACTCGGACTTGGTCCATCCCGATTGATCATTTACTGCACTTTGTGACTGGGACTGAGCTGCTCGTATATTTTGGGCTAGTTTCCATGTTTGGGGCCTTGTGCCAATCTCTAGAACTCCTAGGGAGCATGTTGAGTCGATTGACCTCACGTTACCTATTGAACACATACCATCTTTCCTGACTTTGACTGTAAATCATGAAATAAACTGAACATAGTAACTTACAACCTAAATGAGCAATACCTTGGGTGAATACCATGTCTTAGCTGAATGGGACCGAGAGGCCAAGTCTATATTGACTAAGAGGGGTCGAGGACCCCTTAGTGAGGGTATTTGATTTATAACGGATCGGTTGCACACCGTAGCAGTATATACACATACATGTATTGGATCGGACTGCACGCCGCAGCATTATATATATTATATTTGATCGGGATGCACGCCGTAGCATTATATATATATTATACTGGATAGGGTTGCACGCTGCACCATTATATATATTATATTGGATCGTGCTACGCGCCGCAGCATTAAATATATTATATGGATCGGGCTGCACGTCGCAGCGAAATATTATATGGATCGTGCTACACCCCGCATATTATAGCGCTTGGGCTGAAGGAGCCCCTCTGGAGCCTGTAGATACCCCAGTGAGCACAGTATTATATTATTAGATCGGGTTGCGCGTCACAACATTATATATATTATATTGGATTGGGCTGCGCGCCGCAACATTATATATATTATTTTGGATCGAGCTGCACGCCGCAGCATTATATATGTTATATTGGATCGTGTTGCGCTCCGTAGCAATGTTAGTATATAGTCGGACGAAAGGAGAAGTATTTATCATATTCTCTCCCCTGTTTAGCATTATTCACTATCGTTACTGTTTAAATTACAAATGTATAGTGTTTTTACCGGATTTCTTACATTCAATTGTTATTTATTGCTATTACTCACTGAGTTGGATGTACTCACTCTACTCCCTGCACCTTGTGTGCAAATACAGGGATCCCGGAGGCTTAGCTGCGATTAGATGCTGTTTTTCAGTTCAGTGCCGGAGTTGTGAAGGTTGCTACAGGCGTCCGCAGGACCTGATATCTCCTTTATCTATCTTTTGTTTCTTTATCTAAACTTTTCCTTTGAATAGGATACTGTATCTAGAGGTGCAGACTTGTGACGCCGGACCCTTTGGGTTGTTATTACTTTTGATTGCGTTTTTCCGCAGTATTTTCTATTGTTGTCAAACTGAGAATCTATCCTAAATTTTGTATCTAAGTTAATGATTTGGCTAGCAAATGTTTGAATGGTCGGGCTTGCCTAACAAGGTGTTGGGCACCATCACGATCGGGGTTTGGGTCGTGACAAGAAGATGAACAATAATGCAAAGAAAGAGAGAGGAAATTCATATTGAATTTTTGGGATGAATTATAATGGAATAGTACCCTCTATTTATAAGGAGAAAGTAACTTAGCCACTAAATAATAAACCCTAGAATCTCTCTAAATTTAGACATTCACCATAAATAAAGTTCTATTTATAACAAATATATAATATACTGAATTGAGATATATATAACGTAAAGATTAATGTGCCACGTCGGAGGTGGAAGTAGTTGGTACTATCGCTTGATACGTGCCTAAACATTAACGAGAAATTTGACTATGGTGCTTTTATAAATTCAGCTCGTCAGAAATGATAAATGTTTGGACAATATATTCCTTCCTTTTTTATGTGGTCTCAGGTATCTTAATTTGCCAGTGTTATATTCATGGATGGAGCGAGGGATGCGGATTAGATTCATCAATCTTTTATCGAAAAATTACAAGATGTACATAAAGTTATTTTTTAAAATGAAATTACATGAATAGTCACAAATAGACAATATCTACCAACAATTAGCCACTATAAAAAATAGCCATAAAAAGTTATGAATGAAATACACACTTCAAGATCGTAAGCAAAAAATATTATTTTTTATAGTGGGTGTATTTAGAATTCATTAAACCACATAAATATGGTAATATTTATATTTGAGAGAGATTGAAGATGATTTGTACTAATTTAGAGTTAAAATTCATGATTAATAACATCCAACAGAGTCGACAATAAGTTTCTTTTTCCAATGGTATGACTGAAATTTATTGAAAATACATAGATGAAGCAAATTTTCAAACAAATTTCGAGGAAGACTAAAGGCAATATGGATAATTTTTGAGTTAAAATTTGCAGTTGAAATCGAGTTAAATTTGTTTTTACCCATACCTAACACGTATCTCACATATATCTCATATACATTATTTAACAATGATTCCTAAATCAAATTAAGCCCAAAATAATCAGATAGACGTTTCCCAATATATCAGACCAATGCAACACAAAATAAAAGCAGTGAAGCATGGCAGCTTTAAATTCATGAAACACGCAAGTTGATTATGTATCCAATGGTTTACGTCAAAATTGCATAGGTAACTCCTTATCAAAAACATTTGATTACATCTTCAAAAACTATCCGCAAAGATTAAGCCATAACATTCACTTCCAAACTAGAGACACGGTCAAAAAAATTTCACCATAGCAATGGATTTATCTGTAATCACAATGAATAATTTAGCTCTTTGCCCGTAGAGCTTCCACTTCTCCCTCTAATTTTGAAAACTTTGCCTCATATAACTCTGACATCTTCGATGTCGCCTTTCTAGTTCAAGTTTAGATTTTTTCACTTCTCCCTCTAATTTTGAAAACTTTACCTCATATTTCTTTGACATCTTCTATGTTACCTTTTCTATTTAGACTTTGTACTTCTTGCTGTCTCCGCATGTCGCCATAAGCCAATTTTTCGCCCTAAATTAAAAATAATGATTAAATTGGTTATCTTTAGAAAAATATGCCAAATAGATTGATCCCAGAAAGATATCACAAAATAGAGTTATGATATAAGGCTCAAAAAAAAAATTGCCACGAGACAATGTTACGATCAGAAAATGAATGTTGCAATACTATATTTCTAACAACGTATAAGTGCTCCACCAATAAAGCGGGATTTCTGGCTAAATTCAATTAAAATTAGGATAGCAAATCATTTCTAGGAGAAGCTTTAATGACTAGGAAATAGTAGAGTTCAAGCAATTCTTAGAAGTATTATGGACAATCTAAGGTTAAATGGGCTTGGACTTGTCCCTACACACAACAATAGTGTGCACCTTAAAGAAATTAATATATCTAAGATGAGATCCATCTAAACCCAGATATATTAATTAAAATTAACGGGGCCTCAAATGGGAACTCTGGGAAAAGAGGCGCAGGGAACCTATTCCTAGGCAATAAAGGGGTCTGCATCCCAGGCTACTCTGGATTCATTCTCTTTTGTCAAAAAATTAAACGATATATATATAAAGTTATTTTTTAAAATGAAGCTACAAAAGTAGTCACCAATAGACAATATCTACGAACAATCATCCACTACCAAAAACAGCCATAAAAAGTTATGAATGATATACACACTTTAAAAATGTAAGCAAAAAATATTTTCTTACAGTGGATGTATTTAGATTTCATTAATACACATAAATATGGTAATATATAATATCTGAGAAATATTAATGGTGATTTGGAAACATTTAAAGTTGAAATTCAGTATTAATGATATACAACAATGTCGGCAATAATTTTTTTTTTTCAATGGGATGACAAAAATTTATTAAAAACACATAGATGAGGCAATCTTTTTTTTTTACAAATTTCGAGGAAGATTAGAGGTAATTTTTACAATTTTGAGTTAAAATTTGCATTTGAAATCGAGTTAAAAAATTTCTATCCAACATATATGTACCTAACACGTATCTCACATGTATCCCACATACATTGTTTAACCATGATTTCTAAATCAAATTAAGCCCAAAATAATCAAACAGAAGTTTCCCAATATATCATACGAATGCAACCAAAATAAAAGCAGTGAAGCAAGGCAGGTTTAAATTTAGAAAACATGCAAATTAGTTATGTTTCCAATGGTTTACGTCAAAATTGCACAGGTAACTCTTTACGACAAATGTTTAATTACGTCTTCAAAAATTATTTATAAATATTAAGCAATAGCATTCACTTCCAAACTAGAGACATAGTAAAAAAGGTTTCACCATAGCAATGGGTTTGTCTATAGTGACAACGAATCATTTGGCTCTCTGCCCATATAGCTTCCTCATCTCCCTCTAATTTTGAAAACTTTGCCTCATATTGCGCTGGCATCTTCGATAATGCATTTTCTATTTCAAGTTTAGATTATGCCACATTTCCTTTTTAATTTTGAAAATTTTGCCTCATATATCTCTAACATCTTCGATGTTGCCTTTTCTATTTCAACTTTAGGTTCTGCTACTTCTCCCTCTAATTTTGAAAACTTTACCTCATATTTCTCTGACATCTTTGGAGTTCAACTTTAGATTTTGTTTCTTGATGGCTCCGCATGTAACCATCAGCCAATTTTCTACCCTAATTTAAAAATAATGACAATTATATTGGTTATCTTCAGAAAAAGATGTCAAACAGATTGATCCCCAGAAATATTTCACAAAATAGAGTTATGATAAAAGGTTATATTCATATTGTATAGTATTTACATTTTGTATCAATGTTGAGTCAACATTATCATTAGCTATTCATTGGTATTTAGGATTACAATAGGTCATTTGTATATATGTATTGAAAGTAATATTATTTTCAGTTTTTGTTAATATCATAATTGTTTAGCAAAACCGACATTACTATCCTCTCCATTACTCTCTCTCTCTTCGGAAAGGTTCAACAACCTCCATTGGAGGAAGCTCGAAGCTTTCTCCTCACTCAATCTTCACATGGTATTAGAGCGGAGGTCTGATCAATCACCACACATCATATTTCTCTACTATTTTCAGTAAATTCGAATGATCTAGGGTTTTGTTCAATCTCTTGCGATAATCACGATTTGGGGAAAAATCTTGATCGAGAACATTCAGTGACGAGTCGTTAGAAGACTGAAGAAATATCAGTTGTACAAAGAACATTCTAACTTTTATTCTCTCACAAAATCTTTATGGCGGTCATGGATCAAACTGATGAAGCGACAACAACCACAACAGCAATGATGATGCATATCACAATCGATGTTTGGAGTACCCAGTACATACATCATTTCGTAAGCCCATGATCCATTCTAGTTCCAGTACATTTTTATGGGATTGGATACTGCTCCTGGAGGTAGAGTGTTCTCAGAGCCCTTTTAGTGAAGAACAAGCTAGGGTTCATTAGAGGAGAGACTGAAAAAACATCTTGTGACTTCTCCACTCTTTTGCCTATGGGAAAGGTGTGATTATATAGTAACCTCGTGGATTTTAAATTCCTTATCGAGAGATATCGCTGATAATGTTTAGTACTAGAACGATTCCTTTGAACTGTGGAAAGAGCTACAGGAACGATATGATCAGACGAGTGGGGCCAAGCTGTACCAAATTCAGAAGGAAATCAACGACTTAAGTTAGGTAGTGCTTGATGTTACTGGCTATTGCACAAAATTGAAGAAACTCTGTGTGGAATTGAATAATCTCAGTATCAAATCTCATTATAGCTATATATGCATTTGTGGGGCGAATGAGAACATCCATAAGGCATAGCAGGATAGCAGACTCATACAGTTCTTAATGGGACTTAATAAAGTATATACGGTTGTTCAAGGAAGTGTACTTATGATGAAATGCTTACCAAATATGGCACATGAATTTGCCCTTCTGATACAAGACGAGAAACATAGAGAGTTAGGCCCATAAATGAAATAGAAATCGATTCCACATCACTGAACGTGAACCTACCAGGAAGCAATTTCAAAACAAATTATTCTACTGGAACTGGAAACCAAAACTGTAACAATAGGGCTCGGCCTTTCTGTGATTATAGAAAACATCAAGGTAACACTAAGGACAAATGCTATAAACTCCACGGTTATCATCAAAGCTTCAATCAAGGACCACAACAATAGCATGGACAAGGTACACCAGGGTACAACAACAATATAAAGTTTAATTAGGGAACAAATGTCACAGCAAATGCAGTCACAAGTGTTGAGGAAGGAGAGAAATTGGATCCTCAAAGAGAAAGCCAAAGCCAAAAATGTCAACCTTACAAAGCATCAATATGGACAAAGTGTTAGCCAGTTCCAACATATCCATACGGGAAGCATTGGAGAAGGTTCATTTAGTGTAAACATGGTTGGTAGAGCATCAATGAACTTTGCAGGTGTGATTGCTTGCAATTCTTCAATTGACTTTGAAAATCCATCATGTATATGCTTTAATGCAAAGGCTGACTTGTGGATGTTAGACTGCGAGGCATCACACCATATGACCTTTGATAAATCTCACTTCCAGAACATAATAAACCTTCCTTATCCTCTATTAGTGAAACTTCTAAATGGATATAAATTTAAAGTAAATGAGATTGGAAATATATTCCTATCACTTGAAATCATCTTGTACAAAGTTCTGTTCATTCCTTCATTAAAGTTAAATTTGGTATCCATTAGTTCCTTGACGGTTCAATTAAAATGCATTGCATCATTCTCAGACATTTCCTAACTTGTGACGATCCGACCCGCCATCTCATGAGTTACCGCCCTATTTTCCTCATTTCATGCTTCTTCATGTTTCATTATCGGTATTCGGTATGTTAGAGTTAAATCGAATTGGTTTTGATGAGAAATGAGACAGTTAGTCTCTTTAAGGAAGGTTTGTTTTGGAAAAGTCTATTGAATATTGACTAATGAGTTAGCGAGCTCGGATGTGATTTTTGATTATTCGGTAAGCTTCGGAGAGTGATTTGTGACTTACAAGTGTAAATTGATTTTGGAGATTCGGTGTGGAAATAGGCGTCAGTTGGTGAAGTTAATGTTTTGGCGATTTCCGATTGATAGGTGAGATATTGATCCGAAGGTCAGAATGGAATTCTGAGAGTTTCAATAGCTTATATAGGATATTTTGGATGTGTGTGCAAACTTTTAGGTCATTCAGAGGTGTTTTGTTTGGGTTATTGATCAAATGCATATTTCGGAAGTTCTAAGAAATTAAGGCTTGAATCCGACGTGATTTAATGGGTTTATCGTAATTTGATGTGTTTTGAAGATTGGAAAAAAGATTGAATAATGTTTTAAGATGTTTTGGTACCTTTGGTTGAAGTACCGGGGGACTCGGGATGATTTTGGGTGGTCAACGGGACCATTTTTGGACTTAAAGATTGCAGGTTCAACTATTTGTGTTGCAGAGAAAATGGCTTTTCGCTTTCGCATGGGTGAGTCGCGAACACATATATGAAATTTGGGTGGCCTGAAATTTAGTCTTCACGATCACGTGGCATTGAGTCTCGTTCGCGTACTTCTGAAAGGCGAAGCTTCACGTTCGCAGTGGGGATCACGCGTTCGCGTAGAAGAAAGTTAAGGCCCTGAGTATTTGTTTATCTCAATAATAACCATATGGACGCGTTCGCGTAGTTGGAGGTCCTGAAGGTTCGCGTTCGCGTAGTTGGAGGTCCTGAAGGTTCGCAATCGCGTAGTTGGAGGTCCTGAAGGTTCACGTTCACGGGCTGGCAGCTGCGTTCGCGTAGGGATAGATTTTGGTCTGCATTTTATGTTCATCGCGAACGCGGGGGTGTTGACCACGTTCGGATAGTGTAACAATTCACCTGGGCAGAAGGGTTTTATAGTATTTCATCCGCGAAGCTTGGTCCATTTTCCTCCATTGTTGATCACCTTGAGAACTATTTGGTAGAAATTGAAGAGGGTTTGATAGGAATTGATTGGAGGCTAATCCTATGGCCTCGAAACATTGTTTTGTTGAACAATCAATCTGTAAATTAATGGAAATTTGAATAAAATTGAAAGAACTAGGGCTTGACTTTTGAAATGACATTTTGGATTTGAAGGGGCATTTGAGCTTCGATTTTTGTAAATTTGATATGCATGAACTCGCGGAGAGACGAGGAATCCGGTGATGTAAATCTTGTAATTTTTCTAGAAGTGGGACCGAGGCTCGGGTTTTGATAGTTTCGAGATTTTTCGTTATTTTTGATTGTTTCTTATTGTGTATTTTTCCCTTAGCATATTATGATCTATTCGCTCTGATTTTGGTTACATTTGACGCGCGTCGAGTCTGCGTTGACGGAAAAAGTCATCGCGAGCTAGAGTTTTCACCGGTTCGAGGTGAGTAATAATTGTAAATAATATCCTGGGGTTTGAAACCCCGAATATGCACATAATAGTGCAGTGTTGAGGTGACTTGCTTACTAGAAGTTTTTCCTAAAGATTCTGTAGCCTCGATATCAGATGTGCCTTGATGGATGGTGATTCCTTGATTGAGGGTTAAGACGTGATCTCGGTGAGTTGATGTTGAACCAGTCTGAAGACTTAAGGAAGATCTATGCCTATGGCTTGAGCACCGAGGTGCTGATTGTGTGAGCAAGTGTTTTGAAGTTATGTGTTCAGTATTGTCTCTAATACTGAGAACGATGGCTAGATAGCTTCGTGATGAGCATGTTTGTACTCCGTGATATATCTATATGACTTGAAAGTGTCAAGAAAGATCTGCTGGATGATAGGTGGGCTACTAAGAGTATGATTTCATTATGAGTGGAAGTGTAGCTACGAGTTATGAGCGTGAAGAATCTTTTCCTGCTTCCAGATGAGGGTGAAGTAAAAAGTTTATGTTGCGGTATAAGTTCACACTCAGAAATAATAAATGACTTACTAATGTGTATGTCAATGGAAGGTAAACGAAGGTGTTATATTGAGGCAAAGAAGGTGGAGTATCTCCTATGGAGTGTTTTGAAGTGGCGTGATCCTTATGTGTATGTTAGAAGATCTCATGTGTAATTGAAGACTACGTGCTAAATTTTGAATTTCGGGTCACTTAAGAGAGAGTGGGCTTAACTGTTGCGGGATGAATGCGAGTTTTGCAGAAGATATACCGTATTAGATGATGTGTATTTTCACAAGCCTATTAATGAATTGAGTTTAATATTACTATTGTATTGGTGCATCAATGGAGTAAAGTGTTATGAGTTAGTGAGTGTATCGTGATTTATGGCTTCGAGCCAAGTTGGGGAGTTTTGCTTGATTAACTAATTGCACGGTTATGTGTTATGTTGGTTCTAGCTTGAGGCTTGCGAGCGAATCAGCTATGGTTAGAGTAGGAAAATTTTGACCAAGGTTATATTATGCTTCATAGTGTATGAGGATTTCGGAATATCTAGAGTTATTGTTGGCAAGGAATGTTTGGTTCTTGGAGCAGGAAGCTGCCTGGCTTCAAGGGGATAAGGATCTCATTCTGTAGTATCTGGGTGACAATAAGGCACGGGTGTTTCTGTTCGTTGGGTTAAGAAAAGTGCAGTTTGAATAGAGTGAATGATTACATATAACAATTGGGTATTTTAAGGCTGTTCATGTGATTAGAAAAACTAAGTTTCATTGGAAGATGTAAAGACTTGTGGTACTTTTCTATATAAATTATGGGATTCTATGTATTAGTATTAAGAAGGTAAAGGTAACGGATTTAGATTCACAGGAAGTTCTTCAGAATAAAGTGCTACGGAATGTGGTATTTTTGGGAATACTGGGGGAGCCTTCAGCGGTTTATGGGTTCGGACATGTGGTTTTATGCTTGGGTCAAGGAGTTGCATTGCTACAATAAGTGGAAATATCAATTGAAAATTAATCAGAATGAAATTTAGAAGGATAGAGTAGATTGATAGTGGACCGGATCGGCATGGTAAGAATATGATTAACCCTTTGTATGTGTTAGAGCTAATGAGTTCTTACAAGTATTTTGCAGCAATGCTATTGGACCTCGACAGCTTGCATAACTTGGTCTAGTTAGAAGGATTCAGTCCTGGCAGTTTAGTTGGTGCAACGGAATTGGAAGATTTCTTGTTGGGTTTTACCGTGGTTTAGAGATGTATATTTTATATGGCCTTTGACTAGTTAAGTGCATGGATGTTTGTGGCTAGGAAGCGAGGTAAGTTTTTCATGTATCCTCAGATGCTAAGTTACAGGCGGTAAGTTGTGGAGGACCGAGCCTTGCGTGTGTTAGGTTAGAGTTCAATTTAGAAAAGAAGTTCATAAAATACATATGCAATGTGATTAAATGGATGGAACTTCAGTGGTATTGCGGCACTTTCTGGTTTGATCGACTCGTGATATTCGGGTTAGCTTGGTGGCACATTGAAATTATAGAGTATTTATCGTGGAATTACTGGGTATCAAGGTTTGATATGCTTTCGAATGGTGAAATTGGGATCAGGTACAGTGATTCGTGTGTTGTATGGAGTTGAAGACTGGGAGTTCTCAGGTACAAACCATGTAGTTGTTGGGAATCGTGTGTATTGATACCGTTAGTGCTATTGGCATTTGGAGGCCCGAGTGACTCTTTCTTTGCTTGGTATATTAGATTTTGGACATGATATTGGGGTGTAGACGGGCTGTCTCAATGTTAGGTTATTCTAGACTGTTGTGCTATAGACTATGTCAGAAAATGCAACAGCTTGCGTGGCGGGTGCATCAGATTATGTTCTAGCAGAGTGTTTTGTATTCGATAGAACAGCGGATGACTTGGAAGGATTTCTTTTCGTAAGTGGGCCTTCGTGGCGGATGCCAGTGTAGAGGTTTCTACCATTGATTCAGTTTTGGTATTGAGGGACTTTTTCGGATGCGTTTCTTGTGGTCGGCCATGTCACCTGGCAAGGTTGTGGATTTCGGTGTTTATTTGGTACTGGGGACCGTATCGTACAGCTCCGACAGAAGTTATAGAAGTAGAAAGGAACAACTTCAGGATTCCTTGGTAAGAAGTTCGTTGGTAGACCAATGTGGATGTGAGTTCTAACTTGAGTCGGCTTGGTTGGCTGAATTGTATTATTGAGGGATTGGTTGACTTGATCGTCATTGAGATTATCGATGATCTGGAGAGATCTATGAATTTTATTTCTGTGTTGCGAGAGGTTATGATTTGTTGATTATGGGAATGTATGGTGAGATTCTATTGGAGTTCTTAGTGGAAGTCGATCGGAAGAGTAATTTGGTGTTGCTCGGTAAATAGAGCGTTGGTTATGACCTATCGAGTTGTGTGGCGTATGTTATTTTTTCACCGTGGGGGTAATGAATTTCTTTGGTTTTAGATATCAAATTGTGCGTGCTATCGATTTTGAGCATAGTGACTTGAGGGTTTTCATGTGTAACAGTGTTTGGATAGGATCGCGCATTGTAGCCAGGCCACGTGGAGATATGAACATTCGGGGTAGATTCAAGTGTTCTATTTCTACAGATGGGGTCTCAGCCTTGTGTTGTGGTGGTAGTGGCGAGATTGAGGTGCAGCTCTTTCATTTGAGTCATTTGATTCATGATTCGAGTATGTTCGGATTGTTACTTATGGTGCGCGTATTATGCAAGTTGTGGCTTAGGCCTGTATTGATGTGTCCCATCCCCCGAGTAGTTATGATGGGTTGGATGAGATCATTTAGATATTTAATTTATAAAATCAGATTCGATCTCAGTGTGTTGAAGGTAAATACGGAGGTTCAACCCGGAAATTTGCTATGGCAATTGTTAGAGGAGAAGTGGCTTCATGAATGGTTAATCTGAGAAAGAGTCATGGTTTATTGTGTGTTTCAGTATCGTTGAAAAAGTCACGGATGTTTATGGCAACATCCGGTTGACTTTTCCAAAACAAACCTTCCTTAAAGAGGTTAAGGAAGGTTTGTTTTGGAAAAGTCAACCGGATGTTGACTTATGAGTTAGAGCACTCGAATATGATTTCTGGTGATTCAATTAGCATCGGGGAGTGATTTTTACTTAGGAGTGTGATGAGAATTGATTTTGGAGGTCCGGTGTAGAAATATGCCTGAATTGGCGAAGTTATTATTTTGGCGATTTCCTGTTGATAGGTGAAATTGTTATTCGAGGGTCGGAATGGAATTCTAAGAGTTGTAGTAGCTTCTTTAGATGATTATGGATGTGTGTACAAAATTACAGGCCATTCGGAGGTGTTTTGGTCTGGTTTTTGATCTAATGCGTATTTTGGAAGTTTTTAAGAAACTTAGGCTTGAATCTGATGTGATTTAATGGTTTTAGCGTTGTTAGATGTGTTTTGAATATTGGAACAAGTTTTAATAATGTTTTAAGATGTGTTGTTACCTTTGGTTCAAGTCCCAGGGGCCTCGGGATGATTTCGGGTGGTCAACCGGACCTTTTTTGGACTTAAAGATTGCAGGTTCAACTGTTTATGTTGCAAAAGAAAATTGCTCTTCGTGTTCGCATGGGTTTGTCGCGAATGCGTAGAGAAAATTTGGGTGGCCTGGAATTTAGTCTTCTCAATCGCGTGGTATAGGGTCGCATTCACGGTGGGTATCATGCGTTCGCGTAGAAGGAAGTTATGGCCCTGAGTATTCGCTCTGATTTTAGTTAGATTCGATGCGCGTGGAGGCTGATTTGTGGGACAAAGGTGCCGCGAGCTAGAGCTTTCACCGGTTCAAGGTGCTTAATAAATTTAAATGATATCCTGAGGGTTTGAAACCCCGTATTGGCACACCATAGTGTTATACTGAGGTGACTTGCAAGATGGATAACAGGCGTGGGGTAGAGCGCCACTGGGGATTGTGACTTGGTCCGTCTCAAGAGATTTTTCGCTGTGTTTTCCACTTGAACTAAGCTGAGAATCATCCTTATTTTGATTTGATTGCTACATTTGGGGCTTCTTGCCAATTATTTATATATTTCATGGATTGATATCACTGTGTTAGCATATTTTACATATCATTTGATCTTAGTCCAAGGTTTTAAATGTTGTTTTGCAAACTTAGCCATCTTTCTATGATTTGAAAAGTTAAATGATATTTCTAATTTATATTTCCTGCTAAAAACTACTGTTTTTAAATTGCCCAAGGGGCTTCAGATGATTTCTGGACTGGTGGATCGGGCTTCGCGCCGCAATAGTGATTTTAAAATAGTGGTAACAATGACACTGTATGATGTGACTTGAAATTGGTAACAATGACATTGTATGATGTGACTTGAAATAGTGGTAACAATGACTCTGCATGATGTAAATCGGTCAAGTAATAATAGCTGACCGGTCAGGTAACAATGACTGACTAGGAATTAATTGATGTCGTGAGATGGCTTTATATTGTGCTTGTGCTAGGAGCCCCTCTGGAGTCAGTACACACCCCCAGTGAGCGCGTCTAAATTAAATATATGGATGGCTCGGGCTGCAAGCCGCAGCTTGTACCAGAATGTACCGTCAAATGCATTGCATCACACTCATGAATTTGTCCCTATTGGTATTATTTTTCATGGTATTTCAGCATTCTCATTTCATTGGCGTCCGTGCTACCTCTTGCACTAACTACCTGATATCTTGGTTTTATTTGTTAACGGAGTTCTGTGCCCGAGGGGATGACTTTTGTGCTGGCTTGTACTACTTGTTTCATATTCATTTGCTTAACGGTTGGAAAAAGATATTTTCTGAAGAGGTTTTAAACTGCGCCCAGATATTTCTAAAGATTTCACGGTTTCATTATTTTCTTAAAGGGTTACATCGTCCCATATAGCATGTTGGTTTGCTTTATGTGATTTCTTGCTGCTCAGTTATTATTTACTTTTATCTGGGTTGGAGTACTCACTTTACTCCCTTCACCTCGCGTGAAGATATAGGTATTGGTTTACCCGGTAGCAGGTTTGAGTTGGATGAGTGTTTACTATCCTAGATGAGCAAGGTGACCACCAGCGTTCAGGGCACCTGATTTCTATCCTTTTATTTCAGATTTTATACTATGTATTACATGCTTTAAAATTGTACAAAAATCTGTCTAGATGCTTGTGACTTGTAACACTCTAGTCGGGTAGTGTTGGGATGTAAATAACATTACTCAATGTCATTAAGTCGTGTTTTGCTATTCATTTGTATTAATTATTCTGAAAGAGACGAATTGGGTTAGTTGACTGGCCTTGTCTTCACGAGAGGCGCCATCACTACTACTGCGGGTTCGGGTCGTGACATGTCTACTGCAGGCCCCTTCACTTATAAGGCCTCTGGAGATTGGTAAGTTACTGGATGATTTGTATTTCCTTTGCTCCAAGTGCCTGAAGAAAAGTAGTTCCAAAACGAAGTGTGATTATTCTTGTCTTTCTATTCATACCAGTGATGGAAGAGGTGTACACTGTCTAACCCAATCTTTCATTTCACTTCCAATTGTAAATAATTCCATTAATAGCATAAGAATAAAGACAACATCTCAGCTTTGTTTTCTGGTTCATCCCATGCTGTTAATCTAGATGTATTGTTGCATTTCAGACTTGGTCATGTACGCTTTATTAAAATGGAAGGGATTCCTACCATATCGCTAACCATTTCTAACAAACAGCCTTTCACATGCAACATTTTCCCCATGGCCAGACAATCCAGATTTCTCTTTCCTCAAAGAACAACAGTAACCACTGAAATCTTTGAAGTACTTCATGTAGATTTATGGGGACCCTATAATGTGAGGGCACACAAGTACTTACAAATACTTTCTAACCTTGGTAGATGACTATAGTAGGTCCACTTGGACATACCTCCTTAGCTACAGAAGCAGTGCCTTGCAAACCATTACCACCATGGTGGAAAACCAATTGAAGACAACTGTAATATGTATAAGATCGGATAATGAGTTAGAGTTTACTAGCGACGAAGCTGGCACCTTCTTTCAATCCAAAGGAATTTACCACCAAAAGACATGTCCTTATACACCACAATAAAATGGGGTGGTGGAAAGAAAACACAAATATCTACTTGAGGTAGCCAGGGCACTGCTCTTTCAATCTAAATTACCACAGAAATATTAGGGAGAGTGCATCCTTACAGCAACATATTTGATTAACAAACTCCCAACCATCCCTCTAAAGAACAAATGTCCTTTTGAGCTCCTATATAAAAAGTGTTAGGATTGCCCGTCACTAGAGGGGGGGGGGGTGAATAGTACGGCACGAGAATATTGATAAATATTGCGGAATTAAAATTGCAGGAATAAAATAAATTCGGTAATTAAAATAGTAAGGAAAGAACACACCGAATTTATCCTGGTTCACCACAACCTGTGGTTAGTCCAGTCCCCGAGAGACTCTCTCGAGATTCACTAACTCCGTTAAGCTTACGGGTGCCTAACAAACTATTACACTTGCTCGTAGATGTACACTCTACAAGACTTCAACTTGCTCGAGGATACCGCACCTCAAGACTTCACCTTGCTCGTGGATACCACACCACAAGACTTCAACCACTAAGATTGAGGGTACTTAGCAAACCCGACAATCAATGAGAAGATATGTTCTTCTCAAACGCCTTTCTTTTTTACAACAAGAACTCTCTCAAAAGAGTAGATAAAGAGATACAAATTTAGCTCTATGAACAACTCAAAGTTGTCTCTCAAAAGGCTCAACAAAAGCTCTAAAATGATGCTCAAATAATGTCAATATGTATATCAATATTGGGAGGTGTTGTGTGTTTAAAAACATCTCAAAAGACCTCTTTATATAAGAGTTAAAGGGTGGATGTCCGATTCTTAATTGGCAATCAATTATGCTGATTTTATGCAAGGATAATCGATTATTTGATTTGCATAATCGATTATCCTTTTACCGTTACAAAATCGGAAGAGATTCTGCTCAAGAATAATCGATTATTTGGATGGCATAATCGATTATTTTGTTCCAGTGTTCAAAACTTTGGCAACGGATGCAAGATAATCGATTATTTAAGAATTATAATCGATTATATACCTTTGATATACACTGTGTATACCAGAGTATACCAGAATTGAAAACTTACTTCAAAACCATTTTGGTTAAAATGAAAACGTTAAAATCATTTTGCTTGAAGTATATTAAAAATGTTTATGATATATATGATTTAATAAAATGATTTTATGCATATTAATGATGACCTATGTAATATACCAGAATATACCCGAATTGAAAACTTACTTCAAAAACCATTTTGGTTAAAATGAAAACGTTAAAATCATTTTGTTTGAAGTATTTAAAATATGTTTATGATAAATATGATTTGGTAAAATGATTTTATGCATATTTATGATGACCTATGTTGAGCCAAAAGACGAGATAACTTTAAACGTTGCTCTTACATTTGTTCAACCTAACGACCTACGCCTTGGGTCTTTGGTCTTGAACTTTTGAACTCGTCCTTGGCTTGTCTATGCAATTCCGTCATCAATATGCTTCTCGGCATTCAATCTTGATTGTTTGTCATATAATAGCGTTTTTTGACACTTGACTTTATTGTTTGTCATTCATCAAAACCTATACCTGAAAATCATGCTAATACAACCAAAGCGTACATATCATAGATAGAATGATTTTCTACAATTTTCCCCTTTTTGATAATGACAAACAATAGGAGATATGCATATTGGATTCCCCCTAACTTCATACTATATCTCAACATACAATTCATGTAAACAATTTAATATAATTCCCCCTTAATTGAATATTTCCCCTCAATTAAAGCATACTAGAATGTGAAGACATTCCCCCTTATTCGATGCATATCGCCTAAATTCTTCCCTCTTTTGGCATTAGCAAAAAGAGTATACCAATTGTTATTTAAACTATTGACGATACCAATTGTTTGTAAAGAAATCATATCAACATCAAATAATACCAAACGTTAGTAAAAACATACTAACCATAATAACAGTCATTTTTTTTGCAAATGTACCAACTGTTATTTAAACTAAAAGTATTCATCAAAACATGAATCAATCACTTAATATAAAAATAATTGATACCAATTGTTATTCAAAATAACACTTATCACAACTTGAATCAATAATTAATATCAATTGTTAGCACATATCAACTATTACATTTTTATCAAAAATACGATAACTAACCGACGTTTCCCCTTGATGCAATAAGGTTTCGTGCTTGGTGCATCTACTACGATATTGTAGTCTTCAAGCACACCTGCAAATGTACCTAAAAATAGGTTTTCGGTACCCAACTTCATTTGGGTCCTTGGGGGTTAGGCAAATAATAATCATAATCAAAATATGAATCTCTATGTTTAGCAAAACATACGGGTGCAATGTGACCTACCCAGTTACAGTAATGACATATAACGTTCGGGTTGTGCATATGCCTTGGTTGAGCCAAATGCGTTCTAGGTGATCTAAAGTTGTTATTCCTAGAAGCGTTGAAATTCCTAGAGTTATTTCTAGGTGGTCTAAAATTATTAATTTTAGACTCATTAACAAAAATCCTAGAATCATTTCTAGGTGGCCTAAAATGATTAATTCTAGGCTCATTAATAAAATTCCTAGAGTTGTGTCTAGGTGGTTTAACCTCATTTCTATCATCCTTTTTAATTACTTCACTTGTTTTAGAATCATTTACACTACATTTTTCTAGTGTATTTCTAAGTTCTACGTTCTCTATTTTCAAAGAGCTACAAGAAGAACAATTTGAACTTTGAACAATTAAAGAGGCTTCATTCATCTCCTTGATTTTATTTTTGAGATCGACATTGTCATTTTTCAAAAATCTATTTTCTTCTTCTAAAATTTTGATTTTATTTTTAAGAACAATATTGTCATTTTCTAAAAGATCATTTTCTTTTAAAAAAGGTTGTTTTTCAAAATCTTTTTCTTGCAAAGAAAGTGTTTTCTCAAAAACTTTTTCTTGCAAAGAAAGTGTTTTCTCAAGATCTTTTTCTTGCAAAGAAAGTGTTTTCTTCAAATCTTTTATGGTTTTGGAAGCTCTAACAAATTCACCATATAGTTCATCATAGGCATTTTGTATTTCTTCAAACGAGTAAGAGTTAGAAATACTTACCTCTTCTTCTTCGTTGGCCATGAGGCATAGTGCGGCAGTTTCATCGCCCGAGCTGTCCGAATCCCATGTTACGCGCCTATGGTGTTTCTTCTTTTTCTTATCCTTTGATTTTGGACAATGTGATTTGGTGTGGCCAAGTTTTCCACAATTTTGACATGAAGGACTTGGTTCTTCCTTCTTTATTTCCTTCTTTATAAACTTATAAAACTTTTCAATTATATTATTGGAAGTAATAGCATCATCGTTTTCCGAGTCACTTACCTCTTCTCTTTTAGAGGATGAGGCTTTGAAGGCAATATTCGAATTACTTCTAAGATACGGATTAAGAATTGTGCTTTCATAAGCTTTAAGATTACCTCGTAGTCCATCAATTGTGACGTCCGTGATTCCTATCGACTCTTGGATAGCATTTGCTTTGGAACGCCATTTGGGAGTGAGACTCCGTAGGATTTTTCGAACTAGGTCTTTGTTCGAGTATACTTTTCCGAGAGCATGAAGATCGTTGACGATCATTGAGAATCGTTCGAACATATTATCGATGTTTTCATCTTCCCTCATTCTAAAAAGTTCATATTCATGCGTTACAAAATCAATTTTAGATTCTCGGACTTGAGACGTACCTTCATAGGTGATTTCGAGTTTATCCCACATTTCCTTTGCGGTTGTGCAACAAGAGATATTCCGATAGTCGTTCGGATTCACCGCACAAAATAGTAAGTTGGCGGCCTTTGCGTTTCTTTCAACCTTCTTGATGTCCTCGGCATCATATTCATTTTCCTCCTTTGGAACCATGATTTCCCCAACTTTCTTTGTTGGCATTTGTTCACCTTTCTTGATGATTTGCCATAATCGAAAGTTATTTGATTGGATGAAGATTCTCATCCGCTCTTTCCAGTATGTATAATTTCTTCCATAAAAAAATGGAGGCTTCTCGCTGGAGTGTCCTTCGCTCATTATTCCTGTGTTCAATATTCTCAAAAAAAAAATATATATCGCTCTCAACCGGTTAAGGCTTTCAGAGAGTTAGGCTCTGATACCAATTTTTTGGATTTATGCCCGTCACTAGAGGGGAGGGTGAATAGTGCGACACGAGAATATTGATAAATATTGCGGAATTAAAATTGCAGGAATAAAATAAATTCGGTAATTAAAATAGTAAGGAAAGAACACGCCGAATTTATCCTGGTTCACCACAACCTGTGGTTAGTCCAGTCCTCGAGAGACTCTCTCGAGATTCCACTAACTCCGTTAAGCTTACGGGTGCCTAACAAACCGTTACACTTGCTCGTAGATGTACACTCTACAAGACTTCAACTTGCTCGAGGATACCGCACCTCAAGACTTCACCTTGCTCGTGGATACCGCACCACAAGACTTTAACCACTAAGATTGAGGGTACTTAGCAAACCCGACAATCAATGAGAAGATATGCTCTTCTCAAACACCTTTCTCTTTTACAACAAGAACTCTCTCAAAAGAGTAGATAAAGAGATACAAATTTAGCTCTATGAACAACTCAAAGTTGTCTCTCAAATGGCTCAACAAAAGCTCTGAAATGATGCTCAAATAATGTCAATATGTATATCAATATTGGGAGGTGTTGTGTGTTTAAAAACATCTCAAACTATAAGGGTTAAAGGGTGGATGTTCGTTGCTTAATTGGCAATCAATTATGCTGATTTTATGCAAGGATAATCGATTATTTGATTTGCATAATCGATTATCCTTTTACCGTTACAAAATCGGAAGAGATTCTGCTCAAGAATAATCGATTATTTGGATGGCATAATCGATTATTTTGTTCCAGTGTTCAAAACTTTGGCAACGGATGCAAGATAATCGATTATTTAAGAATTATAATCGATTATATACCATTGATATACACTATGTATACCACAGTATACCAGAATTGAAAACTTACTTCAAAAACCATTTTGGTTAAAATGAAAACATTAAAATCATTTTGTTTGAAGTATATTAAAATTTTTTATGATATATATGATTTAATAAAATGATTTTATGCATATTAATGATGACCTATGTAATATACCAGAATTGAAAACTTACTTCAAAAACCATTTTGGTTAAAATGAAAACGTTAAAATCATTTAGTTTGAAGTATTTAAAATATGTTTATGATAAATATGATTTGGTAAAATGATTTTATGCATATTTATGATGACCTATGTTAAGCCAAAAGACGAGATAACTTTAAACGTTGCTCTTACATTTGTTCAACCTAACGACCTACGCCTTGGGTCTTTGGTCTTGAACTTTTGAACTCGTCCTTGGCTTGTCTATGCAATTCCATCAATATGCTCTCGGCATTCAATCTTGATAGTTTGTCATATAATAGCTTTGTTTGACACTTGACTTCATTGTTTGTCATTCATCAAAACCTATACCTGAAAATCATGCTAATACAACCAAAGCGCACATATCATAGATAGATTGATTTTCTACAAAAAGAAGCCAAACTACTCTCACTTGAGAAGTTTTGGGTGCTTGTGCTACCATACAATACCAAAAACATTTAGAGATAAATCAGAACCAAGAACCAGCCTACATGTATTTGTATGGTATCGTTTTGGTACAAAGGGGTACAAGGTGCTAAGTCTGGCCATTAGGAAAATACATTTATTTAGAGATGTTTCATTTTATGAGTCAGTTTTACCCTTGACTATTAACTTCACCACATAATATATTCCATCTGTCCTCCCTAATACACCATTCTTTGAGAATTCTCCTGGCCATACTGGCAGTCAACTGCATCATAACATTAGTGACAATGCCAATAATCAGAAAAGTGCCAACTCTTCAAACTCCAACACATCACCTGATGTTCCTTCACCTGTGTCCTCTACTCATAAATTCCAAATTCCAGTAGGTTAGCTACAAGATATGGACTCATCCTTACAGCCCATGACAGAATCAATAACCTCCAGATGATTAAATAGGGAGCATAAATTGCCCTCACATCTGGATGATTATGTTTACAAAATACCAATTTTAAAATGTACTACAAACTTTTCTTTGCTTGCCATGTCATCCAATAATAACCACATCATTTCTGATGCCTTGCATCCTAATAGTTAGCATGTTGTAGAAAATTTTTGTAATGATAGAGAACCAATTCATATTAAGAAGCCGTTGTATATCCTGCCTGGCAGAATGCCATGACACATGAGTTTGATGCTTTGTATGCTAATAAGGCGTGGTATCTGGTTCCCTACCTTAGGATAGACAAGACATTGGATGTAGATGATTGTATATAGTTAAACATAGGGAAGATGGTAGTGTATAAAGATATAAAGTAAGACTGGTTGTTAAAGGATACACTCAGCAAGCTAGTGTAGACTATACAGAGACCTTGTTCCTAATAGTCAAGATGACTACTGTAAGGTCTCTCATTGCTATAGAAGCAAAGAAGAGATGGCAAATTTCAAAGCTAGATATGAATAATGCATTTCTCCATGGACATTTCCATGAGGAGGTCTGAATGCAGACCCCTCCAAGTTTTGAGGTGTCTTCCCCGCAGTTAGTGTGCAAGTTAAATAAATCCATTTATGGGTTAAAGGAGGCCAGTAGACAGTGGTACGATAAGCTAACTGAAGTGATATATTCCATAGGATATGTACACACCATGTATGAGTATTCCCTGTTTTATAGAAAACAGAACTCCTCTATTGTTTTTGTAGCAGTATATGCGGATGATGTGTTGCTCACAGGGACTGATTCTGATGAAATTGATCAACTTAAAAAATTTTTACATGCTAAGTTTAAAATCAAGGATTTTGGATATCTACACTAATTTGTTGGGCTAGAGATTCTTTAAAGTCAGATGGCATTATTATCTCTCAAAGGAAGTTTGTTTTGGACTTATTGAATAACTACGAATACCTTCACTATCCACCCCTGGCTTCTCCTCTTGATCCCACAATTAAATTGAAAGCTAAAGCAGGAGTACCACTTTCTGATCCTACTTTCTATAGGAAGTTGATTGATAAGATGAATTTTCTCACTAACACCAGATTAGACATAACTTATGGGGTTCAATATCTCAGTCAATTTATCCAAGACCCTAGCGAGCCCCATTTAAAGGCAGCGTACCACATGTTGAGATATTTGAAGGAAGATCCTACTATGGGCCTCTATTTCAGTAATGAGGGTGATCTTTCCCTGGATGCATATTGTGATTCTGATTAGGCAGCCTGCCCAGACTACAGAAGATCAGTGCCTGGATACATTGTGTTTCTAGGAGGAAGTCCAATTAGTTGAAAGTCTAAGAAACAAGAAATCATTTCTCTTTCTTCAGCAGAGGCAGAATAAAGAGCCCTTAGAAAGGTTATTTATGAGCTTGTTTGTCTGTCCAGGCTTCTTGAAGAGCTTACTGTGTCAATCCATCTACCCATACATGTACATTGTGATAGCCTCTCTTCTCTTCATATTGCTAGAAACCCTGTGCTCCATGACAAAACCAAGCACATTGAAGTTTATTTCCACTTTTTGCGCACCAAGCTTCAAGTGCGACTCATTTCACTACATTATATTGGCACTGGACATCAACTTGCTGATATACTCACTAAAGATCTTACTGGGATAAAACATTACTCTGTACTTAGCAAGTTATGTGTGACTTCTTCACCTCCAAATTGGGTGGGGGGGGGGTATTGAAATTGTATTGTATTTATATTTTGTATCAATGTTGAGTCAGCATTATCATTAGCTAGTCATTGCTAGTTAGGATTACAATAGGTCACTTGTATATATGTATTGAAAATAATATTATTTTTAATTTCGGTTAATATCATAATTTTTCAGTTTAACCGACTTTACTTTCCTCTCCATTACTCTCTCTTTATCTTCGAGAAGCTTCCATAATCTCCATTGGAGGAACCTCAGAGTTTTCTCCTCACTCAATCTTCACAAGCTCAAAGAAACAATTGTCCTGTGACAATGTTACGATTAGAAAATGAATGTTGCAATACTAAATTGCCAACAACATAAAAGTGCTCCACCAATAAAGCAGGATTTGTGGCTTAATTCTATTAAAATTAGGATGGCAGACCATTTCTAGGAGAAGCTTTAATGACTGGGAAATATTAGAGTTCAGGTAATTCTTAGAAGCAGTATGGGCAATCAGAGGTTAAATGGGCTTGTACTTTTCCTTACACACAACAACAGTGTTCACCTTAAAGAAATTTATATATCTAAGATGAGATCCACCTAAACCAAGTTATATTAAGTAAACATTAATAGGGCCTCAAAAGGGAACTCTGGGAAAAGAGGCATAAGAAACCTATTCCCAAGCAATAAAGGGGTTTGCATCCTGGGCTACCCCGGATTCATCCTCTTTTGTCGAAAAATTGCACGATATATGTAAAGTTATTTTTTAAAATGAAACTACAGGAATTATCACAAATAGACAATATCTACCAACAATCAGCCACTACCAAAAATAGCCATAAAAAATTATGAATGATATACACACTTAACATACGTAATGAAAAATATTTATCTTTTTTATAATGGGCGTATTTAGAATTCATTAAAAAATATAAATATGGTAATATATAATATTTGAGAGAGATTGAAGGTGATTTGGACTAATTTGGAGTTAAAATTCATTAATACAACAGTGTCGACAATGAGTTTTTTTCCAATGGTATAACTGAAATTTATTAGAAATACATAGATGAGAAAATTTTTTATGCTAATTTCGAGGAAGAATAGAGGAAATTTGGGCAATTTTTGAGTTAAAATTTGCAGTTAAAATCGAGTTAAAAAATTTCTACCTAACACGTATCTCACATATATCCCACATACATTGTTTAACAGTGATTTCTAAATAAAAGTAAGCCCAAAACAATCAAACATACGTTTTCCAATATATAAGTCCAATGCAACCAAAATAAAAGCAGCGAAGCAAGGAAGCTTTAAATTTAGGAAACACGCAGATCAGTTATGTTTCCAATGGTTTACGTCAAAATTGCATAGGTAACTCCTTATGACAAAAGTTTGATTATGTCTTCAAAAATTATCTACAAAAATTAAGCCATTACATTTACTTCCAAACTAGAGATGTGGTAAAAAAGATTTCACCATAACAATGGGTTTATCTGGAGTGACAACGAATAATTTGGCTCTCGGCATGTAGAGCTTCCACTTCTCCCTCCAATCTTGAAACCTTTGCCTCATATTGCTCTGACTTCTTCAAGGTTGCCTTTTCTATTTCATGTTTAGATTGTGGCACTTCTTCCTATAATTTTGAAAATTTTGCCTCATATTTCTCTGACATCTTCGATGTTGCCTTTTTTATTTAAAATTTAGGTTCTTCTATTCTCCCTTTAATTTTGAAAACTTTGCGTCATATTTCTTTGACATCTTTTCGAGTTCAACTTTTGATTGTGCTTCTTGCTGGCTCCGCATGTAGCCATAAGCCAATTTGCACCCTAAATTAAAAATAATAATAATTATATTGGTTATCTTTAGAAAAAGATGTCAAACAGATTGATCCCTTAAAAGATGTCTCAAAATAGAGTTATGATTAAAGGCTCAAAGAAAAAATTGCCACGAAACAATGTTATGATAAGAAAATGAATGTTGCAATACTAAATTTCTAACAACGTAAAAGTGCTCCACCAATAAAGCAAGATTTCAGGTTAAATTATAGTAAAATCAGGATGGCAGATCTTTTCTAGGAGAAGCTTTAAAGACTGGGAAATAGTAGTGTTCAGGCAATTCTCAGAAGTAGTACGGGGAATCTGAGGTTAAATGGGCTCGTACTTGTCCCTATACAAAACACCAGTGTGCACCTTAAAGAAATTAATATAAATATAAGATGAGATCCACCTAAACCTAGATATATTAACTAAATATTAACGGGGCCTCAAAAGGGAATTCTGGGAAAGGAGGCACATGGAACCTATTCCTAAGCAATAAAGGGGTTTGCATCCTGGGCTACTCTCGACATGACCCCGCAACCAAGGCTACAAATATTCTGACATAACTTCTGGCCCTTTCCCATGGACTCATGATACCCATGTAATGTGGATTCACACACTTGCTCCGACAGCTAGGTGACCCCGTGATTGAGCACAACTTCAAGAGCAGAATAAACACCTCCACCAAGCATGGAAGTGAAATGGAGCGGACTAATAATACTAATGGTCTAATCTTTATGTTGTTCCTCCTTTTTTTGACTCAATTGTAGACAAACTAAGAACTAATTTTGGCAGATGCAAAAATATATGACTACTAGTAGTATTACTATGTTTTCTTAATCCTTGCAAGCACAAAAGAGGACCACCAGATGCTTCCACACATTAAAACCAACAAACATAACTATTAGAACTTCTAGCCTTCAATAATGGACAAACATATGGATTGTTCCTTACAGAAAATAGCAAAACATTTCAATGTAACTGGACTCCACTACCATTTTCCTTATTTAAATGTTGTGAACTAGCTCTAACTAAATTCATTATTTAAATTGAACAATGTCATAAACTCTTTCTTTGATCCATAAACCTTAAAAATATAGTGCAAGGTTAATCAAACATGAAAAGTATCTTCAAGGTAAATGATGTTCTTTTCTACCATCTTGCTACTTCTTCATCCCTACCTTAACAGGAAAAAGAAAACAGAAATCAAAGACTTACATTCATGTAGACAATAACAGTGGCACATTTGCTTATTATGTCTCGTACTTGGTTTTCTTCAAGTGGGGTTACTTATCTAGCAGCATTTTATCCGAAAAGGTACATGATATCGACCGTCTGAAACTTGGATCCATAAACACAAGCTTCCTCAAACACCCTAGGGTGTTCAGTTACATATTTTCCCATCGCTTTGGCGATGGGATCTACCACAAATTTCACTACCGTATGCATACCTACACATGTAAAAGAACCATAACTATAAAACCAAACCTATTCACATATGTATAGTGAGTGGGGTTGAAGATGCTGGCTTCTCCTTATGTTTTGATGAAGAAAAAGATAGATACAAAAAGAAAAAGTAGCATTGTATACCTTGACATTCCCCATCCTCACCAATCCACCTCTACCCCACCCCAACTTCACCCACCCCAATCGCACCCCTAGCCCCAAAAAAGTTTTTATTTTCATTTTAACAAAAAAACTACTTTCTTTTTTCTTTTGGATAAAAAGATATTATACTTTATTTTTTTCTTTTTTTTTTATATGAAACTTAGCTTGTATGAAATATTGCAGAAACTAGAAACCGAAAATGAATAATTTTGGAATGATACCCAGGAGCGATGAGCAATTATCAGGTAGAGGAAAAAATTTCTCCAATGCAAAACAGGAGGTAATTGTGGGAAAAAGAAAAAGACATAAATCAAACTCCTAGGGGCTCTACTGCAACATAAATTTGTTTTTCATATTGCGCCAATGATCAAGATTATAATATTTTAAGTAAATCAATACCCAGAAGCGATGAGCCATTATCAGATAGAGGAAAAAATTTCCCCAATGCAAAACAGCTAAGTAATTGTGGGAAAAAGAAAAGGACACAAATCAAACTCCTGATGGCTCTACTACAACAGATGTTCGTTTTTCATGTTGCGTCAATGATCAAGACTAATAATATTTTAAGTAAATCAATACCCAGAAGCGATGAGAAATTATCAGATATAAGAAAAAAAATTTCCAATGCAAAACAGAAAGTAATTGTGCGAAAAAGAAAAAGAACAAATCAATATTTTGCTGGTTGTACCGCAACAGAAGTTCGTTTTTCATGTTGCTTGATGAAGATTAATAATATTTTAAGTAAATAAATAAACTAAGAATAAATACAGATTAAAGATTAAAATGGGGAGAAAAACTCACGGTCCAAGATTCACAAGCCCAAATGTAATTAGCAGCAGTTGCAATCTACACAGAGAAATGAAAAAGAAATATGTGTTGAGTTACAGAATTGCAACGAACAAAGAAAAATAAAACTAAGAGAGACACGAGACACATCCGAGCGGAGAGGCTGTTGGCTTGCCGTCGTTAAAGTGTTAACACTATCATTTATACTAAGAGTTTTCCCCTAAAATTTAAATGGGTAAAATACATATTTACTCTTTTTAAAAAACTTTTAATTAGAATCTCTATTTTTATTGTTACGAATACAATGTTTGAATAGATTGTATCATTTGAAGTTGTTAAATAATATTTTATTGTTTGATTTGATTGTACCGTACTGTACTGTAACTGATTAGTTCACTAAAGTACCCCCAACTGATTTAAACAAAGGATCATCAATAAAACTCGTGGCCTAAAGTCAAACTTTACTTAAGGGCCTTATTTTTTGTCTATAGTATAGTTATCTTGTAAAATATAGTATGTAATATTACATTGCTTCCCACTTTTCATTCTTTATTTTTGTCTATAGTTTAGTTATCTTATAGAATATAATATTAATATTTACATTGGTAAGAAAATTTAAGCTAATAAGATGTTAGCCACGTTCTTATATTTGGTTACGATGGATCATATTGTAAATAATGTTATTTATCAATATAAAAGTTTAACTATCTTAATTCAAAGTTCTAAATATTTCTGTTGTTAAAAATTAGATAGTCTTTCTTTATAAGGATTTAGTATTTTTGTTTACGTTTTCTATAAATTTAATATTGTCTAAACGAAAATAAGATAGTAAATTCACAACTGAAAATATTTTTGGGGCCCCAACATTTAGGGGGCCTAAAGCAAAATCTCTACTAGCCTTCCCCTCGAGCCACCCCTAGTATTAAATAAAACTTATCAAGAACTACACATTAAGATAACTTAAGACAACCTCTTTTAACTAATTTATGGTTAATTATGTAGCTTTAAAAACAGAGCAAAACCTGGGAAAAAATTTAACTAATATTAGCAACAAAAAAATTAATTATAACGATGGAAAGATGTTGAAACACGTTCTCAAGTCGCTAAAACTAAACGTGTGTTCATTTCTGTAGGTTTTGATAAATGACAAACCGACGCGCATGGAACATCGACATATGCCAAACTCCAAGAACATGAGAAACAAAGAGCAAGATCAAGAATATCAAACAAAATTATAAATGAGTCACTTTATAGTGTGATCTTGATCCGACAACTTATTCAAGTCTTGGCTTCTCTCGTAAAATCATTTCCATGCATCATTGAGTTAAACCAAAATGATTTTCAAACATTTTCATTTTAGCCTAAATGATTTTCAAACATGTTTTTTAAATCTGGACATAAATAATCGATTATGTATTTCTTATAATCGATTATGTTAAGACAGTGTTAACCAGATTTTCAATTCAGCAAAATAATCGATTATGTCTCTTCTAATAATCGATTATGTTGAGGCAGTGTATGACCGGATTTTAAAAACAACGAAATAATCGATTATGACTCTTCTAATAATCGATTATGTTGAGGCAGTGTATAACCGGATTTTCAAAGCAACGAAATAATCGATTATGTCTTTTAGGTAATCGATTATGTTAAGACCGTTGCAAAGTTTTTTTAAATCGCTGAAATATAATCGATTATACACAAGGCTATAATCGATTATGCTTGCACAGAATCTGCTTCCGATTTTTTGACGTTAACTGATAATCGATTATGCAACTTGAATAATCGATTATTATACTTCAAATCCGCATATGATTTTTAAACGATCTGCAGATAATCGATTATGTAGATCATATAATCGATTATGCAAGCACAAAATCAGCAATTAGTGATTGGCAATTAAGCAACGGTCTTGGTGACTTTGAGCACTATAAATACACCTCAAAATCACTCTTTTAAGTACAACAACTGATTACATTCTTTCTAAAGCTTACATACTCTCATATCAATCATTTTATATTCATTTCATAGCTTTTTGAGAGCCAAACTCTTGACTAAGTTGTTGTGTTCTTGAGCGTATTATTTTTACTCATATCTACTCTATAAAGAGAGTCTTGTCTTGAGTGCTAAGTGTTTGTACACACTTGAAGGGATATTCTAATCCCTTGTTGTAAGAAGGAAAGGTAGTTCCTTGGTTTGAAGTCTTGAGGTGCGGTATCCTCGAGCAGGTTGAAGTCTTGTAGAGTGTATATCTACGAGCAAAGTGTAACGGTTTGTTAGGCACCCGTAAGCTTAACGAAGTTAGTGTAAAACTCGAGAGAGTCTCTCGGGGACTGGACTAACCACACGTTGTGGTGAACCAGGATAAAATTCGGTGTGTTCTCTCCTTATCATTTTAATTACTGCACTTACGTTATTCCTACAATTTTTAATTCCATAAATTTACATTATTTTTTATTATAACGTTATTCACCCCCCCTCTAGCGTTAAGCGTATATTCTAACAATTGGTATCAGAGCCTAACTCTTTAAAAGACTTAACAGTTTGAGAGAAACAATCCATGGCTTCTACTCGTAACATTAATGCAGGACTAGGTGAAGGACAATGCTTCACAAGGCCACCACTCTTTGATGGCACAAACTATACCTACTGGAAGGAGAGGATGAGGATTTTTATTCAATCAAACAACTTCCAATTGTGGAAAATCATAAAGAATGGAGAACAACTTCCAACTAAAAAGGTTGGAGATGAACTCGTCCCGAAGTCGGAAGACGAATACGATGTGGACGATATCAGAAAGGTCTATTTTGTGCTGTAAATCCCGATGACTATTGGAAAATCTCATGTTGCACCACGGCTAAGCAAATGTGGGATAAATTGGAGATCACCTACGAAGGTACGGACCAGGTAAGAGAAGCTAAAATAGATTTTCTAACCCACGAATATGAACTTTTTCATATGAAGGAAAGCGAGAAGATAGACGATATGTTCGAACAATTTTAAAAAATCGTTAATGATCTTCATGCTCTCAAGAAGATTTCACGGATAGGGAGCTTGTCCGTAAAATTCTTCGAAGTCTCACTCCGGAATGGCGCTCCAAAGCCGACACTATTCAAGAGTCAATCGGCATCACAAATGTCACAATCGACTGGCTTAGAGGTAATCTCAAAACCTATGAATCTACTATTCTTAACCCTCCTTTGGATGATCAAAGAAAGCAAAGAATCGGCCTCAAGGCAAGCACGGCTCAACCTCAAAATGATGAGGATTCAAGCGATGAAGATAACGAGTTCGGACTCGTTATTAGGAAATTTCACAAGTTCATGCGAAAGGAGTTTGGGCGAAAAGGTAAGCGACAAGGAGACCAATTAAAGTGCTATGGATGCAGAGAAATCGGGCACATAAAATCAAATTGTCCAAATACCAAAAAGGAGAAGAAACCCGTCAAGAAACAAAGAGCATACATCTCTTGGGCAGGCGACTCCGGAGACGAATCAAGTGATGGAGAAGGAAACGAGACCGCAAACTTGTGTCTTATGGCACACGAAGAAACTCAAATTGAGGTATGTACTACTTCTAAGAACTATTTCACTTTAGAAGAAATGCAAGATGCATTTGATGAGTTGTATAAAGAGTTTATTAGCGCTTCTAAATTTATAAAAGATTTAAGAAAAAAATTTTCTTCAAAAGAAAAGGATTTGGAAAAACTTACTCTTGAAAATGAGAAATTAAAAGAGGAAAACAAGTTTTATGGCAAAAGAAGCGCCGATAAACCCGAAAGCTCAAATAAGGATTGTACTTCTTGCAAATCTCTAAAGGGAAGTAGAAAGTCTTAGAAGCACGTTGCACAAATTCAATTCTTCACACAAAAATCTCAATGAAGTGCTTGTAAATTTGAAATTCACTAAGCACGGTATAGGCTTTAAACACGAGCCAAAAGAAAAAGTTGAGTCCATTCCTAAACCACCTACGACTCAACTTAGGCAAAACAAAATAAATGTCAACACTCATCCTAGAACAAATGCTAGGAGAAATATTGGAATGTATAGACCACATAGACAAGATTTTCAAAAACCACATCAAAATTATATTCCTAAAAATAGAGTGAATGCTGGAAGTAATGTTGGCATGTATAGACCAGCTAGACAAGATTTTCGAAAACTACATCAAAACTATGTTCCTAAAAATAGAGTGAATAAATTTAGACCCCCAAATTATTATCATCCTAGAAGAATGCACAATCCGAATGTCATTTGTCATTATTGCAATAAGATTGGACATATTGCTCCCGCATGCTTTACTAGACATAGACATTTCACTGCAGGACAATCACACCAATATTTTGCACCTAACACAAGGACCCAAAATGGCTTGGGTACCAAAATCTCATTAATTTGTTTTGTAGGTGTGTTTGAAGGGATCAAGTGTACTTTGGTACCTTGATAGTGGATGCTCCAAACATATGACTGGGGATCCATCAAAATTCCTTCAACTAAAACTCACGGAAGGAGGAAATGTTATTTTTGGGGACAATAACAAAGGAAAGATTATCGGCATTGGATCGGTCGGTAAGGACGAATCCTCCTCCATTAAGCATATTTTGCTAGTTAAAGGTCTTAAACATAATCTCTTGAGCATAAGTCAATTATGTGACAAGGGAAATCTTGTATTTTTTGACTCTGAAGAATGCTTAGTTATCCGTGTAGTGATTTCAAAATTATTCTTCGTGGTATTAGAATGGATAATATCTATATGGTCGATCTTGAAAATTCTTCATCAAGTTTTATAAATTGCCTTATGAGTAAAGAAGACGACATGTGGTTATGGCATCGTAGAGTAGCTCATGTAAATATGAATCTTTTAAACAAACTAGTTTCACAAGATTTAGTAATTGGTCTTCCAAACATGAAGTTTGAAAAAGATTCTATTTGTGATTCATGCCAAAAAGGGAAACAAACAAAGGCTTCTTTTAAATCCAAAAATGTTGTTTCAACCACTAGACCTTTACAACTTCTACACATGGACCTTTTCGGACCTTCTAGAATTAAAAGTCATGGTGGTAATCTTTATGCTTTTGTTATTGTTGATGACTATTCTAGATTTACATGGACGTTATTTCTTGCTCATAAAAGTAATGCCTTTCAAGCTTTTTAAAGTTTTCTTAAATGTGTTCAAAATGAAAAGAACACAACCGTCACTTCCATAAGATGTGATCATGGGGGAGAGTTCGATCATAATATCTTCGCGGATTTTTGTGACGAACTCGGTATTGAACATACCTTTTCGGCTCCACGTACACCACAACAAAATGGAGTGGTAGAACGTAAAAATCGATGTCTGGAAGAGATGGCTAGAACCATGCTCGATGAGGCCGAAATTCCCAAATATTTTTGGGCGGATGCCGTGAGTACCGCAAGCTATGTTTTAAACAGAGCTATCATTAGACCGATACTCATGAAAACTCCCTATGAACTCTATAAGGGAAGGAAACCAAATCTTTCCCATCTTAGAGTCTTCGGTTGTAAATGTTTTATTCACAACAACGGAAAAGATAACTTGGGAAAATTTGACGCGAAATCTGATGAAGGAATTTTTCTTGGTTACTCATCGCGTAGCAAAGCATATAGAGCTTATAATAATCGAAGCAAAACTGTTGAGGAATCTCCTCATGTAGTATTTTGTGAAAATGATGCTCGCTTGGCGAGAAAGGATTCTTGTGTTGATCTTGCAGATGCTTTAAAGAAAATCAATCTTCAAGACGAGGTACAAAAGGAGGATCCAAAGGAAGTTCAAGATGAAGTCATGGAACAACCTTCGGAAGAAGTACTACCACAAGAAGAAGAATCGATGATGCCTAAGGCTTGGAGGATGTCAAAAGACCATCCTCTTGACAAGGTGATTGGCAACATCGAGAAAGGGGCAAGTACACGAAACCTTCTTAAAGACACTGTAGGACATATGGCTTTTGTTTCACAAATAGAACCTAAAACCATTTCCGAAGCAATTGGGGATGAGCATTGGACCTTGGCAATGCAAGAGGAGCTTAACCAATTCAAACGTAATGATGTTTGGGAATTGGTGCCAAGACCCGATAATCACACCATAATTGGTACGAAATGGGTTTTTCGGAATAAATTAGATGAAAATGGTATAATCACTAGAAACAAAGCTAGGCTAGTTGCTAAGGGATATAATCAAGAAGAAGGCATTGATTATGAAGAAACCTATGCACCCGTTGCATGCCTAGAAGCCATTCGTTTATTACTTGCTTTTTCATCATCTATGAATTTCAAATTATTTCAAATGGATGTCAAAAGTGCCTTCCTCAATGGGTTCATTCAAGAGGAAGTGTATGTTGAACAACCCCCAGGCTTTGAAGATTTTACATCTCCCGACCATGTCTTCAAGCTTAAGAAAGCTTTATATGGTCTTAAACAAGCTCCTCGAGCTTGGTATGAACGTCTAAGTAAATTTCTCTTAGACAATGAGTTTGAAAGGGGGAAAGTTGACACCACACTTTTTATCAAAAATAAAAACAATGACATTCTATTAGTTCAAATTTATGTCGATGATATTATTTTTGGTGCTACTAATGATTTTCTATGCGAGGAATTCTCTAAGTTAATGACTAGCGAATTCGAAATGTCAATGATGGGCGAGCTAAACTTCTTCTTGGGGCTGCAAGTGAAACAAATGAAAGAGGGAACTTTCATTTGCCAATCAAAATATTGCAAGGAGTTGCTAAATCGTTTTGAAATGAGCAACGCCAAAGCAATGGCCACCCCAATGAGTACATCCGACCATCTTGACAAAGATGAGAAAGGTAAGGAAGTAGACACCAAGAAGTATCGAGGTATGATCGGATCTCTTCTCTATCTTACTGCTAGTAGACCGGACATCATGTTTAGCGTATGTTTATGCGCTCGATATCAATCATGTCCAAAGGAGTCACACTTAACTGCGGTAAAACGGATTATGAAGTATCTTGTTGGAACAACAAATGTGGGACTATGCTATCCCAAAGATTCTTCATGCCAACTTTGTTGGCTATTCCGATTCCGATTTTGCGGGTTGCAAATTGGACCGCAAGAGCACTAGTGGCACTTGCCATTTGCTCGGTAGCTCCTTAGCTTCTTAGTTTAGCAAGAAACAAGCTAGTGTTGCGTTATCCACAACCGAGGCTGAATATATAGCCGCGGGGAGTTGTTGTGCTCAAATCCTTTGGATGAAGCAACAACTCTCGGATTATGGTCTTAGTATTGATCATGTTCCTCTTCGATGTGACAATACTAGCGCCATAAGCTTGACGAAGAATCCTATTCTTCACTCAAGAACGAAACACATAGAAATTAGACATCACTTTATAAGAGATCACGTTCTCAAGGGCGATGTCGAAATTGAATTTGTTGAAACCAAAAATCAATTGGCCGACATCTTCACAAAGCCTTTAGAGAAAGAGTCCTTTTTCCGCATTCGTAGTGAACTCGGAATTCTTGACTCCACGATGATCTAATTCATGCATTGCATTTGTTTTAAATAATTACTAACTTGAGCGTCGGAGGCGCCTAATTCTTTTTTGCAGGTATCGCCCCAAAGACAGGGGGAATTTTCTGGCACTGGTAACATATAATCGATTATTGACTAAGAACAATCGATTATTTCTAACATCTCGGTTTGCAGGAATTTGGCAATAATCGATTATCATATATTGCTAATCGATTAATTCGAGATTCAGTGTTACAGTTTTTATAATAATCGATTATTTTAGTACTGCATAATCGATTATCTTTTATCGTCTCGGCTTTTCGTCACTTCACTGGACTGAAATAATCGATTATCATATTAACCACAATCGATTATTCCTCGAGCCCGGATCCTCAGAATACTTACTGTCTTCAAATAATCGATTATCTCCTATCGCATAATCGATTTCTTCTCTAACTACAATTCAAAATAATCGATTATTCAGCCTTCATAATCGATTACCAACGGTCAGTATTCAAATATTTTTACCGTTCACGACCGTTTGGCTTCATAAATCTGAAGCATTTTGCTCCATAAATGCCTCACTTCTTCAATTCTATAAATAGATGTTTTCATCCTTCAAATTTCTCACTTCATACTTCACTCTTAGCTTCAAACAATCTTCCAAAGCTTTCAAACTTTTGAAACAACTCCTATTTCTTCATACTAATGGCAAGCAAGCACTCTAAACGCTCTCGCTCCGGCAAGCAAATTGCTTCCTCTTCCGCCGCTCCACCACCCGTTTTCAACTATAAAGACGGCTCTTATTTACGTTTTGATGCTCAACCCGAACTTCTTCGATTCATTGAAAAATTTTAGAATCGAGAAATCCTTCCGCCTCGTTTTTCAACTACTCGATATCTTCGAACTAGCGCACCCCCATTAACCGAAAATATTCTTATACAAAGCCAACTCATTGACTTTCTATATCTTCAAACTCATTACATTCACCCTGCTCTAATCCGTGCCTTCTATTCAAATCTACAGCAGGACGAAGATGGTGACCTTGTCTCTAACATAAATGGAGTTCCAATTTTTGTAAGTGAGGAAAACTTGCAACTGCTCACTAACCTTCCACGTAATGGTGAAGACATTTCTCTCTACACTAGAGAAGCAGGCGCTTTATTTGATGAACAACTTCTTTTCCACCAAATTGGTATTGGCGATTGTCCGGAGAATCGTCGCCCAACTATTACTCACATGCGCCCAGAATATTGTCTAATATTTTATTTCATCACCCGAGTTCTAAAACCCCGAAAATTCAATCATACAACTCTCTCTCATGAGGATTCAAAACTCTTACATGCAATTATCACCGGGGCTCGCATCAATTGGTGCAAGTTCGTCATGACCCATATGTATGATGCAATCGGGGACGATATGACACTCCCATATTCCTTTCTCATAATGGCTATTTTTGAAGCCTCCGATGTCGACAACTCCGTCGGTCCACACAAAAAGGCAACAAAGCATTGGGAAATTCAAGAATCTTCATTTCCCAATATTGCTGAAAATCCTCCTCCTCCTCCTACACAAATACGTCGTCCTCAAGCTCCTTCCCTTCAAACCATTTCGGACCAACTTGCTTCTTTGTCAACCACAATGACTCGTATTGATCAAAACGGCACTCGTTTGACTCATGAGCTTCATGGGTACTTTGATCATATCAACTATTCATATGCCCAAATTGTTATTCCCGATGGAGTGTCGGATGCCGAGCCGGATATTAATGATGACAATGAATAAAATTTTTATGTATCGCTTGAATTATGTTCTGTCTATTTCTTGCTTTCTCATGTATGTTTAATATTTTTTAATGAAAGTTCATTATTTTTGCTAATGTCAAAAGGGGGAAGAATAAGGGCTATGCACACTAATACATAATTGGCATAAATTGAGGGGGAACTTATACTTATATTATGCATATCCCGATATTGGTTTGCCATTATCAAAAAGGGAAAAATTGTTGAAACACGTTCTCAAGTCGCAAAAACTAAACGTGTGTTCATTTCTGTAGGTTTTGATAAATGACAAACCGACGCGCATGGAACATCGACATATGCCAAAGTCCAAGAACATGAGAAACAAAGAGCAAGATCAAGAATATCAAACAAAATTATAAATGAGTCACTTTATAGTGTGATCTTGATCCGACAACTTATTCAAGTCTTGGCTTCTCTCGTAAAATCATTTTCATGCATCATTGAGTTAAACCAAAATGATTTTCAAACATTTTCATTTTAGCCAAAATGATTTTCAAACATTTTTTTCAAATCTGGACACAAATAATCGATTATGTATTTCTTATAATCGATTATGTTAAGACAGTGTTAACCGGATTTTCAATTCAGAAAAATAATCGATTATGTCTCCTCTAATAATCGATTATGTTGAGGCAGTGTATAACCGGATTTTAAAAACAACGAAATAATCGATTATGTCTCTTCTAATAATCGACTATGTTGAGGCAGTGTATAACCGTATTTTCAAAGCAACGAAATAATCGATTATGTCTTTTAGGTAATCGATTATGTTAAGACCGTTGCCAAAGTATTTCTAAATCGCTGAAATATAATCGATTATACACAAGGCTATAATCGATTATGCTTGCACAGAATCTGCTTCCGATTTTTTAACGTTAACTGATAATCGATTATGCAACTTGAATAATCGATTATTATGCTTCAAATCCGCATATGATTTTTAAACGATCTGCAGATAATCGATTATGTAGATCATATAATCGATTATGCAAGCACAAAATCAGCAATTAGTGATTGGCAATTAAGCAACGGTCTTGGTGACTTTGAGCACTATAAATACACCTCAAAATCACTCTTTTAAGTACAACAACTGATTACATTCTTGCTAAAGCTTACATACTCTCATATCAATCCTTTTATATTCATTTCATAGCTTTTTGAGAGCCAAACTCTTGACTAAGTTGTTGTGTTCTTGAGCGTATTGTTTTTACTCATATCTACTCTATAAAGAGAGTCTTGTCTTGAGTGCTAAGTGTTTGTACACACTTGAAGGGATATTCTAATCCCTTGTTGTAAGAAGGAAAAGTAGTTCCTTGGTTTGAAGTCTTGAGGTGCGGTATCCTCGAGCAGGTTGAAGTCTTGTAGAGTGTATATCTACGAGCAAAGTGTAACGGTTAGTTAGGCACCCGTAAGCTTAACGAAGTTAGTGTAAAACTCGAAAGAGTCTCTCGGGGACTGGACTAACCACACGTTGTGGTGAACCAGGATAAAATTCGGTGTGTTCTCTCCTTATCATTTTAATTACTGCACTTACGTTATTCCTGCAATTTTTAATTCCGCAAATTTACATTGTTTTTTATTATAACGCTATTCACCCCCCCTCTAGCGTTAAGCGTATATTCTAACAAAAGAGACAAAAGAATTAACAAAGACTTGGATAATAGGAACGGGGCAAAACCAACTCTAGAAAAAAACGGAAGAAAATAAAGTAGGTCAATATGTCGGAGATTTGAAGTTAAAATAAAATAAAATAATAAAAAAATAGAACCATAGAGTAGTAAGGTCACAATAGAAAAAAAATAGGAAACGATCCCACCACACTAAATCGGATGTTTCATAAAATAGAACTTTTGGTTGTTCCGAATAATAAATTTAACAATACGATACAACCAATTTTAAATAAACAATCAAAACAAACATTATTTTGGGATAAAAATATAATGCAATGGGTAAAAACCATCCACACAAGCTGTTAGCACCTCCCATAAATCACTAGCCCTACCCCTTTTGTTCGTTTCTTTAACCCATCTCTTTCTCTATTGAGAACCTCTAATTTTCAGAGTTTATAGCTTATGTATTAGTTATCCTAAGGTATTTTTTGCTTTTCAATATCATGTCTTTTTCTGGTTTGCTTAATATATATATTGAATTCTTTCTGTAGGTTTATATTTTTTGGGTTAAGACGTGTGTTTTGGTCAAATTTGGTATTGGGTATCGATGAAAATAGATTAAGTTAAGAATTGGAAAATAATCGTTTGATGTCACGATCCAATTCAATTATAGGCCGTAATGGTTCCAAAAAATAAATGTTAGGTAAATCAACACTAATCAATCTAGTGATTTCTCGATTTAAATAAGATTATTTAATGAATTACATTTTCCTCATTTGTCAAAGGATTTGCGGATGAAAATTAATTAAATGAATACAAATAAGTGCAATGCGTGATCATAAAATAAATCCCAAATCATAAGTCTACTAGTTTATGCCAAGACCGGGCATTACAAGTGTATGAACATTCTAGTAGAATATACAAAAGAATACTAGTTTACTGTCTGAAATGTAATAGACAGAAAATATAACAAAAGGAAGACTTCGGCCGCTACAAAATGACTCAGTAGGGCAGCTCACCGTGAAGTCTCGAAGCAGGGATCAAATATGCTCGCCAAACATGTAATTAGATGTATCTGCCTCAGATCCTGTACAATTAAGTACAAAAGGGTAGCGTGAGTACATAAATAATATACACACAAGAAGTTTCTAGTCTAAGCTCGAACAAGTAGTGACAAGGGGCTAACTCTGACACGTACTAAGACCAACAACATGATAATATGAAACTTTAGTTAACCACGATATACATAGATATAACAATAGAACTCAAATTAAAACATAACAGAACAATCCTTTCACCATAATTAAGAACAAAACCAATTCCTTCATTTAAACAAATGACCTCTCAATCCAAGTGAATGAATACCATATATAAAGAGGGACTTCCAGTTCTATTATTACACACGAAGTTTGCCGAGAACTTAAGACCCGATCCAACATAAATATAAATCGTGCACTATCGAGAGTCGAACGACATAAACCATAGATGTATCTATTAACTGGCGAGGCGAATGGACCGCTCCCATGAGAATAATGGAAAGAGTGTCACGAACCTAGTTCGCCCTCCGTGAACATGCCGTAATGGCACCTAGTCCCTACGACTAGGTAAGTCTAACAATGCGGAATATAAACCAAATTGCGGAAGAAATTAATTACAACTGAGCTAGTAAAATAACATGTAGTTAAGGTGCCACTCGGCACATACAACAACCACTCTAGAAGCATAACAATTTTTTTCCCAAAACCTGGAATCTCACAAATCACAAGCTAAGGGATACATAAAAGGCGTTGACTCAAAAATTTCTCCACAAAGGATAAATACTGAAGGAGCTATAGTACTTATAGAAAGCTAGAAAGGGACAACTCAATCTGCGGACATAGCAGATGTACCTCGAAGTCTATGCTGATATGCCTCATTCTAAGGGTGACAGAACTGAGTGGGAGTACCTATATCTGCACAACAGAAATGCACAGAAGAGTAGCATGAGCATATCACGGCAGTGCCCAGTAAGTATCAAGACTAACATCGGTAGAGTATTGACGAGGGACAGTCAAGACACCTAATGGTCAAATAAATATTATAATCTATAAGAATGATGGAAACAATATATAAACATGCAAAGAAAGCATGAATGACCAAAAAATTCTACATTTCACATTAAGGAAAAAGGAAACAAGTAACAACGAGATTATAATAAATGATGATACGAAATAATGGCAGAATCCCAATCCAAATCCTAAGGCCACAACACAGCAAGGGCAACCAAGTCAGTAACTCATATCATTAAAGGACGTTCATATAAGGGCCTATTCAACCCTTTCCACAATCTTTTTCTAAGTCTCGGACAAACCACAACTCACCAAAACCCAGCATATAGAATCAAACACTTGGCATCCTTTGCTCCATGAATCTCAAGGTCGTGCTACCAACCAACTGGTTAACTAGGGCCACTCTCATATATATAATTAACAAGTGAGGACATATCTCCACCCTTAGTAAAATGAGAAGGAATTCACCTCTAACATGAGTGTTCAACTACGTGTATGCTTCTGCAAGTGCTTTAACAAGAATTTTACCAACTAGTAAGTATAAGAAATGTAACGGCCAGCACCCAAAATGTTTGAACATGGATAGAATCAATGAAAACATCAGCTCATAGCACAATGAAAATAATGGGGATCTTCCAGGATATCGTCGTGTAGTCCCAAACCGAAATATGTGTGTTAGGGATCTCTTAGTATCCCGAGTATATCTTGGTATCCTCAATAGATGTACTGGGGATCTCTTGGTATCCCGAGGATCTCTTGTTATCTTCGATATATGTACTAGGGATTTAATGGTATCCTGAGGATCTCTTTGAATCCTCAATATATGTGCTGGAGATCTATTGAGAATCGAACCCGCAGTCCCAAAGTAAATATATAGGGGGATCTATCGGGAATCAAACTCGCAATCCCAAAGTAAATATGCAGGGGGATTTATATGGAATCGAACCCGCAGTTCCAAAGTAAATGTGAAGGGGGATCTATTGGAAATCGAACCCACAGTTCCAAAGAAAACAAACAAGGGGGAGCTACCGGAGTCCCACATTCGTAATCCCAATGTAAATGCAAAAGAATAGCAAGAGAACGAGAGTCAACGATAGATAAAATAATGTACTGGAAAAAGAATCAACAACAGAAAGAATAACATCCCGGCAAGGGAATCAACAATGGAAACAATAACGTCCCGGCAAGGGAATCAATAATAGAAACAATAACGTCCCGGCAAGGGAATTAACAATACATAAGAATGGTCAGGGAAAACCAAGAAGCACGATAACCTCAACAAAATAACAAGTCATAATACGTGTCTGATATCTACAACGGTAATCAGAACTATTGGACATGTGACATGTTTGCACGAAGACACGGATGAACTCATATTCAAGGGGTGTCCAAAAAAATAAGGAAGTTGACCCGAATAAAATAATTACAATTAAGGAAATATCAACTAAACATAGGATATCTGACTTCATTTCAATTAATGCCAATTAATTATGTGAGAAGTAAAAATAATAATTTCCAATTAAAGGCAAGCAGTTAGAAAGGATAACGCGGCTACATGAAAGTAAATGTCTTCAGTTAATCAAGTAAAAAACAATTAGGCAACAAGAATAAACAAAAAAGGAAAGTAAGTTCCAAGTAAGACATGTAGTGGTGAAACTTATAATAGGGAACTCAATCATATCAACAACAATACCAAACTCAATGATTAGAAGGGTCTAAGAGTCTAAAAGGGACAATTTACCACAAACAAATCCGAGCACGCACTCCTCACCTCGCGTACACGGAATACAATTAACAGAGAAGAATCAAATCCTAAAGGGAAGTCCCCCACATAAGGTTAGGCAAGATACTGTTGGCCCAGCTAATGGTTAAGTTTTGAATATTGACAAAAATAACTCAGGATGAACAGGGTCCATCCCAGTGGTCCATCTGTCAGGTTCATAATATGGCAGATTCAAGCATGCGTGTTTCACGTGAAGGAGATAAGCTAATCTTGGTGTATTTAATATGTCTTGATCGAAAAGGTTTTATAATTGATAAGGAGAAGGAGTCCTTAATCAAAGAGAACACTATCCAAGATAGGGAAGGAGTTAGAAGTGGAAATCAGCTAGAACTCTTCCACCAAGGAAGAGTTACATCACAACTCCAGTTGTTTCTTCATCTAATAACTCTATTAATTGCAGGATGTTCTCACATCAAAAAGGGTTTCACAAAAATGCAAAAGTTAAACGTGAATTGGGAGCAAACTAGCAAGGCTTTTTGCAAGCAGTTCGTGTGTAATTCAAGAGTGCCAAACAAGATTGAATAACAAGTTCCATAAAGAGTTTTATGTGACTTTCTTTATTTCTAGTTCAATTATAGTAGGTGTTTTAATATTTTACCTTTCATCATTTATAGAAGCAATTGTAATAGGTATTTGAGTATTCAAGTTAGAGTTAACTTGAAGTTGTCGCAACAGTTAGAGGCTGGTTGCCACAACGAGATTAGAGGTAATCCTTAGGTTTACAAAGAGTCTTTGTAAATGCTGTTTAGCTTATCGATTTTTAGTAGAGTTTGAAAATATCCTACTGAGTATTAGGTCGAGGTTTTTCACCTTTTGAGACAGGTGTTTTCTATGTAAAAATCTCTGTGCACTTTACTCTCAGTTCCTATTATTCCGCAAACTGCTGTAGTTAGAACACTTAGAAGAACCAGGTTCTTCTAACATGAAAATTAGGTACCACACAAATTACCCCCCCCCCCCCTTCTTGTGTGATATTAACGTTTATTAACAAAAATTGGTATCAGAGTAGGTTATCCTTGAAGAGCCTAGCACCTTAAGAAAATATCATGATGAGTGCACCACCTGGAAACTGGGAAGGGCAATCCACTGATACGCCTCCACTCTTTAATGGCCACTACTACTCTTGGTGGAAAATAGAATGAGAGATCACATCATCAGAGACGACTATAAGCTATGGGACATTGTCAATGATGGTCCCCTAGCTACAATGAAGAAGAATGTTAAAGGAGTAGATGTGCCAAAAACAAGAGCTGACTGCAATGCTGAGGACTTGAAAAAATGGAAAAAGAATGCTAAGGCCAAAAAATGGCTTGTGTGTGGACTTGGTCCAGACGAGTACAATAGAATTCAAAGTTGTACCACTGCCAACGAAATATGGGACACTATACAAGTGGCTCATGAAGGAACTATTCAAGTAAACAAATCAAGAGGAACATTGCTATATTCTCAATATGAGAATTTCACCATGGAGGAAGGGGAAACTATTCAGGAGATGCATACAAGGTTTACCACACTGACGAATGAACTTAAGTGTCTTGGAAGGGTTATTATTGAAGAGGACAAAGTTGAGAAAATTTTGACAAGGGTTCTGCCAGTCACTTAGGAAAGCAAAACCACTGCCATTCAAGAATCAAAGAACATTGCCACTCTTAAGTTGGATAAGCTAATTAGAAATATCACAGCCTATGAACTTCGAAGGAAAACCATGAAGATTGATGCACCCAAGAAGGAAAGGATCATGACATTCATAATCACTGAAGGTGCTGATCTGGAGGAGGATGAAATAACCATGATCACAAAAACATTCAAGAAGTACTTAATGGGAGGAAATGGTCCCTCAAGAAGTGGAAGCTTCATCCAACCAAGGGTTCCTTAAAAACAAATCTATGAGGGGTGTTACAAGTGTGGGAGGACTGATCACCACATTAGAAACTGCCCTCAATGGGAATTTTAATGGAAGAAGGAAAGAGCTGAACGAAGGAACAAGAAGAAGGAACAGGTTCAACTCAAGAAGAACAAAGGATCAACAAAGGCTGTGGTTGCCGCATGTGGAGAAATCTCAGATGAGGACTTAGAGGGCGAATATGGAGATGAAGAAGTATTTATGGCAATTGGATAATCCCATGACGAATCCGAGGTAAGTATAAATCATCTTAAAGACAAGATTAAATTTTTGTCTAAAGAAAGGCTATCTAAGTTACTCCTGGATTTCATTTATGAATTTGAGGATCTAAACAATAAAAAGGAACAAATGTATAAGGAGTGTGTGATTCTAAAAGCTAAGTGCAAAAACCTGGAACTTAGGGCTAGTGAAATTGATAGTAAAAATGCTGAGTTGAAGAACCAGGTTCATGAACTTGACACCATAGTCCTAGAGCTCAAATCTGAAAATCTAATATTGAAATTAGGAACTAGTAAAAAGGAATCTGATCACACACAACTCACTTTAGAAGAAAATGTAGGAAAAATGAAAGATGAGTTCTACAATAGAGATGTGCAGATAATAGTCCTTAAGAGGATCTAAAAAAGGTTAAGCATGAGCTACATAGAACCTGTAAATGGAATAAGTCCTTCGATACACTTTCATGGCTACATGAACACCATAGTAGCAATAAGAGAGGACTTGGATACGAGACCCCTGCACGTAAGTGGGATTCCAAAAGCAAGTACCTCACACTTCCTGAGAATAAAATTTGCACACATTGTGGTAAAACTTGTCACTATAAATATGAATGTATTACAAAAGAAAAGGCTAGTCAAAAGAATAAAGAATTTGTTCAAGGGAAAAATAGGCTGCCAGGTTGGGCTAAAAAGAATTTGATTCACCCTTTTGCTTATAGAAAGGGACCCAAACTAGTTTGGGTTCCTAAGACTAACCCCTAATTTACTTTTGGGGGTCCAAGTGAAGGGGAGAAGCCAAATATGGTATATTGATAGTGGCTGCTCAAAGCATATGATAGGAAGCAAGAACCAGTTCCTTTTACTTGAGGACCTTAAAGGAGGTAATGTCTTCTTTGGAAATGGGAAGAAAAGTGAGATCATTAGGATTGGAAAGGTAGGTAAGACTGATTCTCACTCAACTGATAATGTCAAATTGATAGATGGCCTAAAATAGTGCCTATTTAGACAATCACAATTGTGTGATAAAGGTAACTTGGTACCGTTCACCTCTACCAAATGTTTTGTAATTGATCGTACAACTAACAAGGTTTTTTTGCTAAGAAAAAGAATGAACAGTATATACATTATAGGTTTGTCCACACTTTCAGAAAACGCACTCACTTGCATAAGTGTGTTGGAAAATGATCCCCTCCTTTGGCACAAGATACTTGGACATGCCAATCTAAGTCAACTCAATAAACTAGTCTCCAAGGACTTGGTGATAGTACTGCCTAACATTATGTTCAAGAAAGACAAAGTTTGTGAGACTTATGCAAGGGGGAAGCAAGTAAGATCCTTTTTCAAAACAAGAAAATGGTAAGAACCACCAGAACGATGGAACTGGTCCATATGGATCTCTGTGGTCCAATGAGAACATCAAGTGGAGATGGTAAAATATTTGTGATGCTACTTGTTGATGATTATTCTTGGTTTAGTTGGATAAATTTTTTAACATCTAAAGATGAAACATTTGACATGTTTACTTCTTTTTTTAGAAAAAACTCAGAAACCACAAGGTAATCAACTTCCATTAATTAGGTCTGATCATGGAACTGAATTTAAAAATGCCAAGTTTGCTGAATATTTGCATACTACATTATAAATAGTTGCATGACTATACATCTTGTTAAGAAGATTCCCTATGAGTCACTTAAAGAGAGAAAGCTAAATATATCTCATTTTAGGGCATTTAGATGCAAGTGCTTTGTGAACAATAATGGCAAACACTCCCTAGGTAAGTATGATCCCTGAAGTGATGAGGGAGTATTCTTGGGATATTCTTCACATAGTAAAGCTTATAAAATACTTAGTAAAAGAACTACATGTGTAGAAAAAAATGTATATGTTATTCTATTGAAAAACTAACGTTCTTTCTGAGAGGAAGGAGCAAGATAATGAAGAGATTGGGTTGATAAGAAATTCAAAAGGTGAAACCATAGTCCACCTGAATATGCATCACAGGAAGGAACAAGTGATGGAGCATATCCTTCCACCCGGGCAACATGACAGGGGGAATTGACTAGAGTGTAACTGATCGTCAAACCTCCAGGGAACCTGTCCATGAACCTATTCCTCGGTAATATAACAAGGAAGTAACATCAAAAGAAATTGACACTCCTACTGCAACATCCGCTAAATTGGATATAGATGAACCTGGTTCATCTGTTGATCAGAAGTTGTATAGAGAAACTATTGGTTCTCTTATATATCTCACTACTAGCATACTTGACATTGTGTTAGTGTAGGTCTTTTGTGCTCGATTTCAGGCAAACCAAAGGAATCCCACTTGACTAATATAAAGAGAATGTTGAGATACTTAAAAGTCACAACTAACCTTTGCCTTCAGTATCCAAAAGTTAGTAACTTTAACATAGTGGGATATGCTGACACTGATTATGTAGGTTTCATAGTGGATAGGAACAGCACTTCAGGTATGGAACACTTCCTTGGTTCATGTCTTGTGTCATGGGCTATTAAAAATAACATTCAGTGGCCTTATCTACTGCTGAAGCTGAGTATGTTGATGTTGCTTCATGATTGTGCTCAGTTGTTGTGGATCAAGCAGTTGATGGATTTTGGTATTGAAGTTAGTTGCATTCGTATTTTCTGTGATAACACTTGTGCTATTAGTATGACTAAGAATCTGGTTTATCATAAGAGAACTAAGAACATAGATGTTAGACACTATTTTATAGGGACAACTATTAAAAAGGCTTGATCATTGCGGAGTTTTGTGCGTCTGACAAGCAAATTGCTGACATCTTCACAAAAGATTTAAGTAGAGATAACTTTGAGAGGAACAAGTTGGAATTAGGGATGAATAAGATCATCTAAAAATACAAGTTCAAGGTTAGACGAAAAAAAAATTCAAAAAAAATTGAAAAAACAATATTTGGTTAGAAAGTCTGTAAATTGTGTATAGTTTGATTAAATCTTTCTCAGTATCATACTTTACGTAGTATAATCTCGTGCCATGTATTAAAATTGCCCATTAATCACAAATGATATTTTCTTTGTCTTGGAAAATTTAGACTTACACAAGAGAATTTTCAGTGAAGAACATGGTTCATCAAGATAACACTGTATATTTTCTACACTCTGCATAATTGAAAATTACAATATTTGGAACATGAGCAGAGTCTTATCAAATACCAAACTCCTTTTGGAATTATCCATTACAAGTGAACCAGTCCAGTTTGAAAGAGTCCCAATCGAATGGAAGTACCTAGATTTTAGGGATACACTCCAACGTCTCTTCAAAACTGATTTTCAGTTTGACTAAACTTCTAAGAGTCTGAAAACTTATAGTTACCCCATCAATTATTCCTCTATACATTGATCAGCTTTAGTGCATTTCTTACTTTATATTTCTCAAGCCGATAGAAACTCTTATACTTTTTTCATCTTCCAAACACAATATAACTCTCTTCTTTTCCATAACCTAACCTAGATTCTCGAACACCTCTGAAGGAGAGGAGATTAAGAAAATAAACAATTAATTGAAAGCGGGTAGGGAAGACGAATCCTAAGATTCATTTAAGTCGGCTACTAAGGGGGGGAAGAAAGTAGGTCTTTCGAAACTGATAAGATATCTTTCTGTCTATAGAAGATCAACCAGTGACCCAGTTTGGGACGTTTTGTTTCTTTTGCTCATGTTTTCAGTATTTTCATTTCTTCTTATGCTTTGTGGTAGAATCTTATCAATAATCAATGAATTTCATTGTTTTTTCTGTAGCTGTTTGTTCATATTTCTTTGATGGTTAAAATTCTTAGCTTGATCAATGATGATTATTCCATGATTTCATTAAAAGTAGCCAAGTGGCCATGATTAAGTTTTAAAATCTGGTTATCTCACATTTTTTATGCAACTTTTTGATCATGCCAAAAGGGGGAAAAAGGTTATGCTTTACACTTTGAACGGTGATGGTTATAGCATAATGTACCTGGTCCTTAATGATAAGTAATAAAAATGAAAAATGATTCTAACATTCTGTTGATGTTGAGTTAAGTTGAAACAAGGCCTAAGCTTATGTAAAGCACAAAGTTTGTCATCATCAAAAAGGGGGAATTTTTTGGCCCAGAAAAAGGTTAAGTTTTGATGATCTACATAATAACTCAGGATGAACCAGGTCTATCCCGGTGGTCCATCTGTCCGGTTCATAAAACGGGCAGATTCAAGCATGCGGCTTTCACGTGAAGGAGATAAGCTTAACTTGGTATGTTTAATATCTCAAGATAAAAAAGGTTGCATTATTGATAAGGATAAGGAGTCCTTAATCAAAGAGAACACTATCCAAGATAGGGAAGGAGGTAGAAGTTGAAATCAACTATCACTCTTCCAACAAGGAAGAGTTACATCAGAACTCCAGTTATTTCTTTATCTAATAACTCTATAAATTGCAGGATGTTCTCACATAAAAATGGTTGCAGAAAAATGCAGAAGTTAAACGTGAGTTGGGAGCAAAATAGCAAGGCTTTTTGCACGCAGTTCGTGTGTAATTAAAGAGTGCCAACAGAAGCTACATGAACCAGATTAAAGAACAAGTTCCATAAAGAGTTTTATGTGTCTTTATTTATTTCTAGTTCAATTGTAGTAGGTTCTTTCATATTGTACTTTTCAACTTTCACAGAAGCAATTGTAATAGGTATTTGAGTATTCAAGTTAGAGTTAACTTGAAGTTGTCGCAATAGTTAGAGGCTGGTTTCCACAACGGTATTAGAGGTAATCCTTAGGTATACAAAGAGTCTTTGTAGATGCTATTTGGCTCAATGCTTTTTAGTTGAGTTTGGGAAAATCCTACTAAGTAGTAGGTTGTGGTTTTTCACCTTTTGAGCTAGGTGTTTTCCACGTAACAATTTCTGTGCACTTTACTTTGAGTTCATATTATTTCGCAAACTGTTGTAGTTAGAACACATAGAAGAACCAGGTTCTTCTAACGCGAAAATTAGGTACCACACAAATTCCCCCCCCCCCCCCCCTCTTGTGTGATATTGACGTTTATTAACATGAGATAATTACCTCAAACCGGCAAAAATCAACTGGCAACTACGTTCTTGCCACAAGTACTCGACTCCAAATGGCCCAAACCTATTCAATTAAATCACTCAATGTAAATAACATCTAAAGCAACTGATTGAACTATTTAATTCAAAGCTAAAAAGTGAAATTAGAAAAAATAACCAAAACGCCCCTCAAGCCAACCTCTCGGAACAAGATGCATCTAACATTTTTAGAACCCTCGTACTCTCACGAGTCTAAACATATAAAAACCTCTAAAATCGGAGGTCAAACACCCCTCCAAGACTCAATAATTTGGTCTATGAAGTTCTACTCATTTTTCATTCAAAATATGAAATTAAAGGACGAAATTGAGAGGAGATTCATGGAAATATGTCTAAATCGAATGAGAAACACTTACCCAAGTTGCTCAAGTTAAAATCCCATCAAAAATCACCAAGAACAAAGCTCTAGAAGTCAAAATGTGATAAAGTGGTGAAACCCCAGAAATTGGGATTAAATTCCGCCTGCCCAATTAATTGGCCATGGCGAGAAGAAGCATCGCGTTCGCGAAAAAGAAAAAGTGATAGGGCTCTATTACTCATCGCGAATACAAAGACGCGTCCGCGAAAGCAGCAAGACTACTCTGATTGCCCAAGGACTGTTCTTCGAGAACGCATGGGTCTATATGCGAACACAAAGAGTGAAGCAGCCTAACTACGCGAACATGGAAATGGGAATGCGAATGCGGTGGAGCGAGAGATAGAACTTCACGAACGCGAGGCTCTTAATGTGATCGCGAAGAGGGATACTTGATGTCCAGAAAAATAAGCTTCGCGAACGCGAAGGAGTTTCACAAATGCGCAATATGATATCATAAATAGGAATCAGTAGTTCAAATGGAGGAATAACGACCCGTAGCCCATCCGAAACACGGTTGAGGCTCTCGGAACACTGTCTAATCACACACATAAGTCATATAACCTAACACTGACTAGTTCCAAGTTTCAAATCACATAAAATAACATCAAAATGACGGATCAAACAAAAAATCAAACTTATGAACTTCCAATTCTTCAAATAACGAATCTCATGCCGAAACCTATCAATTCAACTCGGAATAACACCAAATTTTGCAGAAAAGTCCAAAATAACATAGCAGAGCTACTCCAAATCTTGGAACCGCATTCCGACCCCAATAATCAAAAGGTCAATTGTGGGTCAAACGTCTTCATTTTCCAACTTCAACTTTAGCAGAAATGCCTCAATTTACTCTACAGACCTCCAAATCTGAATTCGGATGCACACGTAAGTACAAAATCACCATACAAAGTTGTTGAGATCATTTACGACCCTTTCCGGGGTCGTTTACAGAAAATTTCAATTTTGGTCAACTTTTCGTCGTTCCAACTTCCAAAACAAGGTTCCTTATTCCAATTGACTCTAAATCACGTGAAAGCCGAATTATACCATGCACGTAAGTCGATACTCATATTGCTAAGATTTTCTCAACCTTATGACACGGAACAGATCTTGAATTTCTCAAAACAATCAGTCGGGTCCTCCTCTTAAAATCGTTGTTTGTCAACAAATGTGCTAAAATTCACCTTGAAGTCCTTAAGCCACTGAGTGTGCACTTCCAACATACACCCGGGGGTGATCTCATGTCACACCAATCCACATGATCATGACGACACCATCTCATCTGAAATTTAGACTATCTGGAAATACCACTAAGAATTCAAGCCACAATTTTCACCTTCCATCCCATTCCAAAGGACCCGATCCTTTATCAATGTATGTATTAGTCTCAACCAGATACTTCAATTCATGCCCACACACATAGGGTACAACCACACAAAATGAAACATTACACATAGGCGCACAATATCATTTGTGATAGCAATGCTTCCAGAGATCAAATCTATACCGGCCATAAGCCTCAAATTCAATAGGAACTATTTTCAAACCTCCACAACACTGGCGATGATACAATAACCATGAGCACCACATAGCAAAACACTTGAATATCCAAATCTCAACCAACACGAACGAGCAGACAACCCACTAGCTAAAACTCAAGAAGCATAGAACAAAAATGGCTGAATATAGGAAAGGAAAAACATAAGGGAACTATCAAACAAGTTGAGCTACCATAATTCTTCCAAAACCCAAATCTACAAAACATCTAACAAGAAAGAATGAAAGCATATAAAGACTCACAAGGATCTTATACTGATGTAACCCTCACCGTGGTACACAGCCCAGTATCGACATGTCAAAACACCTTAAATCACGAGGGTCCTACCCTCAACACTGAATCACAATTAGGGTACACATCAACCCATCCAAAAATTCTCACTAGATCAATTTTCCACATTTTTATGAATTTATTTGGCATTTTTAAAGCTTAATTATATATAATTGTAATTGTAGCCCATTTTGTAATTAATTGTATTTTTGTGATTGTAAAATTATCCCTATTATTTTTAGATTATTATTTATATATCATTAATAGTTCAGTATATTTAATTTTTTTAAATTTTTTTTATTTTACTATTTTTAATTAATTAAAAGGGGAAAAGTGACTATTTAAGAACTAGCCTATTTGTATTTCAATTATAGACTCAATTCACCCCTAATTTTAAACCCAATTCAAGCCAACCCACATTCTATTTGGACCTGACCCATTAGCCCGACCCAACATTGGGTCAATCTGAACCGTTGATCAAAGGAGATCAACGGTCCAAATCAACTTACCTAAAATAAATCCTAATCTAACCACCCTCGACCCCTCATTTCGTCAGAGACTGGTCTCTATCTCACACTCTCTTTTATGATTTCTCTTCCTTCTCTCTATAACCTTCTGGTTCTCTCCTTCTTCTCTGAAGAGCTTCATCGCCTCTCCGACCATGCTCCGTCCTCACTTTTCTCGACCTCTAGCCACCATGGGATCCTATATCCCTGCTTCTGTCCAGGGCATGAAGCCTCAGAAGCTTTCACCATGAAGATGGTCACTAAATCCTCGTCGGGGTCCGTTTTTGGCCTTTCTCTGATGGATTTTAGTTCAATGATGCTGAAAAACAATTATCCTTGAGTTTCACATCCAGGTTTCTCACACTGGTTTCTTATGAAACCCTAATCTTGACCCAAACCTCTCAAATGTCAAATTTGTTTTAGCTATTTTAACTCTCACCTTCATGTTTTGCACTATTTTTTACACGATCTTTACGATTACTCCATTTTTAAACAATTTTTCTCCCTTTTGAAACTAGGGTTTCTGACCCCCTTTTGAAATCATTTTACTTTCTGATTTTTGAATCCTATTCGTGATTCTTCTAAATATTTTGCTCAGGTCTGATAAAACTCTATCCTTATATGTTTTTTTTTGTTATTTTCTTATTTGTATGTTTCTTCTTGGTCTCCTCTAAGTCCTGTGTTTTTTTCTTTAACTTTGGTTATTATTGTTTCATTCTCCTACCATGCCGTTTTCTCTGTTCAAGGTTTTTCTAACTGTTTGCATGACCACTTTATACCCATTCTCATAAGCTTTTTTTTGAAATTGTGATACTTGCCATAAAATTGGATTCCACGTATTGCCCTTATTGTTTGGGATTAATTTCAACTTTTCTTCCTCAATCTGTGAGATACTTTCCTCAATTACTGTTGGTCTCCTATGCTTTCAATCTCGTTCCTTATTTTTGAGGATTATTGCCCATAATGGGAGCAGTATCCCGCCCTTATGTTTGCATGAGTATGTTAATTGATTTACTTGATCTTTATTCCTAACTAAACTATCATGTACCTAGTCCCTATTGCATACTTTATGCTATTCTGTTCCTTATGTGGTCATACCTTGTGATTTCTTACCTTTCAAACAGTTGCTTATTACCGTTAAACTTTGATTCCGTAATTAAAGGGTATTCCTTCTACTGATTGGATTATGATTGATTCCAGTTCCTTAATTAGGGTTTTCTACCTTGTTTGTTTACTCGTTATTCAGTACTATATGTACCCTCCCGCATTCTCTTTGCAAGACACCAATACATTGCATATCACTTGACACACACAGACACAAATAAACTCACTGTTCTGAACTCTCTCTCTTTCACACAAACATCTTTCTGCTCTTTGTTTCTACACAATTTTCTTTCACGTTTCTTGTTGAATGCTAATAACTCAATTGGTTACAAGCCATAATTAAGTAATCTTGGTCACTTTCTTTCTGCTAGCCTCTGCTGTGTTGCTTGCTTTGGGTCTGACTGCTGCTCAATTCTTGCATATTATTGCTCTGCTCTCTGCTTCTCTATGAACACTATTGCTCACCTCTCTGCACAATATTGCTCTACTTCTCTGTATTTACATTATTTTTCAACTGGTATGTATCCTATTTAAGTTAGCCTAATAAACAACACGCTTCTATTGTTGTTGCACTTTCTTTTGTTCCATGTGTGTTTCTACTTGTGGTTCTACTGCTCTATTGCAGCTAGGATGCATCTGCATTAACTAGTAAGCCTAATTAGCAAGCCTAGCATGTTCATTACCCCCTTGCCTACCCTAATGCATGTTTCCCCTTTGTTTTTGTATACTACTAGCATCCTCTTGGATACTCCATAACCCAAAACCTTTTTGAGGATGATTTGGTTTGGTGTCTGGTGCTGTAAGAACTAGACTCCTGTTTTGAAGCATGAACTTTCCAATGTGTGACTGATTGTCTTGTTCGTAAGCTGTTTGTTCCCTCTGCCTTTACTTTTGCCTGTGTGACTGTTTCTTTCCAAACCAGCCTCAAAGTATCTGTTTTCAAACTCATTTAAATTTTTTAAACTTCTACTTTTTTTCTCAAACTATCCTTCATGTAATACTTTTATCAACTCAACTCCTTCAAACCCTATCTTAATCACACTACTCTTATAATTAGGTTCTATCCCCTATTGTAAGCATTACTATGGGTACCTTGAGTATCCACTGAACTTTGATGCATAAGATTGGCAATTCCACACTTGAACTTATCAATGGTGATTTGTTTTGGGTGCCCTGTATTGGCCGGGGGCTCAGGAGACCTGTAACGACCCAAATCCCATGCCCGGTCGTGATGGTGCATCTCGTGAAGACAAAGCCAGCCAACAACCCCCAAATATCCTCTTTAAGCATCCATCAAACATAAATGAATAAAAATAGTACTCAATGGCATTTAACTATGAAATTTCATTCAAATACGACCCGAGCAGGGTGTCACAAGTCACGAGCATCTAGGAGTGCCTTTATTAAAATTTAAAAGTCTATAATACATAGAGTGAAATCCAGGAATCAAAAAGAAGAAGAATCTCGGTGTCGAGAATGCCGACGGTCACCTTGCTTAGCTATGATAGCAATACCTTCAATCCGCTACTAACTCGCTATCGAGTGGTCAGTAATTGCAACTGCATGCGAGGTGCAGGGATTAAAGTGAGTACTTCAAACTCAATGGTAAAAAGAGATAATATCTGAGCGATAAGAAAACACGTATGAGCACACCAAACTGCTATAAAAGACAGAACAACCCTTTTTGAGAAAAAAAAAACTGAAATACCGTGAAAATCCCTTTAGAAAGTCCCAAGTTCAGTTCAAAAATCTCTTTTGAAAATATGATTTTTCAACAATTGGAAAGGTAATTTCAACAAGCAGGAAATAATCAGAAACCTGCCCCTTGGGCTCAGTATCAACTCACATTGTCCAACATCAGCCTCTCGGACTCAGCACTCTTTAACATATAACACCAGGGTATCTGGTCAACAAGGCAAGTAACAGTATGTACGCCAATGATTTATGAGTGCTAATTGTTGTGCCACGTAGTACAAATAAGAGTAAATGCATGAATGCAATGCAATGCACATGAATAAGGTGCGGAGTGCGGCCCGAGCTAACCATGCATATGATTTAACGTCGACGGCGCTCACTGGGGGTGTGTACAGACTCCGGAGGGGCTCCTTCAGCCCAAGCGTAACATCAGCCAGGTATCGGCTAAGAACAGGCTCTCGGCCTCAATATCAATATATAACCGCTGCGGATCGTGCAGCCCGAACAATGCAAGTGTATGCATAATATATAAAAGTTGCGGATCATGCAGCTTGATCCATGCAATATGCTGCTGCGGTGTGCAGTCCAATCCATGCAATATGCTACTGCGGTGTGCAGTCTGATCCATGCATGTAAATGCACATGCACACATAACACTCGAGGCTTGCAAGCTTACTTACATCATCTTCATGCCCTCACATATGGTCCTCAGCCTCAATCAGTCCAAAATAGTCAAAAGCCTCTCGGGCTTCCGTATAACAATTATACTTAGCTTAAATGATAGTTCAAATATCGTTTTGAAACTCCAAGTTTGAGAAAAAATATAGTTGAGTTCATAAAACAGTGTAAATCAAACGGACTGAGTTCAAATAGTACTTAAAATAGTAAGGAAAACTGTGATGATGACTCACAAATAGTTCAAACAATTGGTAATAAGCCGCTAGTATGCCAATGAGCCCAAGTCATAATGATAACAACAGTACAATTGCAGATACGTGGTAAAAACCAACAACCTGGACGGAACAAGTCATGACCCTTAACGGTGCTCTATCTCACGCTTAGGTCTAGCGTGCAAGTCACCACAATACAGCACTAAGATGTGCAAATCTGGGGTTTCAAACCCTCTGGATGTCATTCCGAAGTATTACTCACCTCGAACCGGCGAAATCTCAAGCTCGCGATGCCCTCTCCCCCTTTTTTTTTGGAAATCCGCTGGGCAAGCACCTAGGGCTAGATTTTATAATATTAAAGTAAACAGAGTACTAATATATTACAAGGCTTGACAGGAAGCAAAAAGAGGACTAAAATTTGACAGTTACAATCTTCCTAAGTGCAAAGTTAAGATATTCTTAAACTTTGTATTAGAAATTGAAAACTATAATAGAGAATGTGATGCTAATCCGCTAAATAGTCGTAGCTCCTTAACTTGACGTAATTCCCGTGCAAATTCACCTTTCCTTCCTCAAGGGAATGAGCAGAATGTGGTAATACCACCCATAGAGGTAGTAATGAGTGTCAACGCAAAAATTCGCAGCTGCGGCCTATAAAATCGAATTGTATAATTTTCTGCATTGGCCGAGAATGCTAGCAAACTGTTTTGAATGTGTTATGCCAAATTCCGAGATATTCACGGCAACTCCACAAGAATCAAAAAATCAGCAATTTCGAATGTTGTGAAGAGATTCCCATGGTTGTCCAGCGTGCGAGACCTTTTTCCCAGAATCAATCAGTGATGTTTGGGCCTCATTTTTCGAAATTCCTTGGAGAAAGGACTCCAACTGAATCGGCGTGCAAGACTAGATTCCCATTGCAAGACAGCGTGCAAAGCTGTGTCCATATGTTATGTATCTGGAAAAAAGTCCAGCAAGTGCTTAAACAATTCCATGGAAGACCGAGCTGTTTGGGTAGTTCGAAATCCCATGCTTGACTGGAGAATCCCATGCTTGGCGTGCGATTTATTAAGCTGGAAAATGAAGCTGCACGTGCTTGCTGTAATTCCCATGCATGAAATGGAGCATGCTTCAGAATCATGCGAAATACCGTTGCCTATAACCAAGTCCAAGACCGATAAATCATCACGCTCCCTATAACCAAGTCCATGACCAATAAAGCGTGTTACACTGCTCCCTTTAAAACGGAAGCTGAAAGTGTAACTCCTTCTCTACATATAAGAGACATACTTGTAAATAAAAAGAATCCGAGAATTTTGTCCTTTATTAAACCTGCAAAAAGGAAGCAAATGTTAATAAAAAAATGTTATCTCCATATTCTCATGTGGCCGAATAGGAGACGGCACGTTGTAGTAATTTGCTTTTGTTTCATCCGCATCCTTCGCTAATTTCTTGCAACGGTAATTCTCAGATTTGGACATTGAAGCTTATCCTCATTAACCACCCTTCTGCTTGTTGAATCAAGTTCCTATAAATCATAACTTTCTACGTTGCCACTGTCAAGTGCATAATTTGCAAGGTGATATGCTAGTTTGTTTCCCTCTCTGAAAATGTGAGATATCTTGAAATTACACCCCAATTTAAGCGTGATGATTTCCTCCACAACATCCACAATGTTACAGGGTGGTTTCCATTGTCCATCTATGATCTTGTTAAGCAACATTGAATCTGTCTGAAGCCATATACTGTTGAGGTTCATTGATTTACAAATTCTCATAGCCTCTACTATTGATGTTGCCTCGGCTTCATTGTTAGAACCCTCCTTAATTCCTCTTCCTTCTGTAGCCTCTACTATTGATGTTGCCTCAGCTTCATTGTTAGAACCCTCCTTAATTCCTCTTCCTTCTGCATATATCAAATCACCTATCTCATCTCTTAAACAAAAACTAATTGAGCTCCTAGCTGGGTTCCCTCTGCATGCTCCATCAGTATTGACTTTGATCCAACCTCTTGGAGGAAATTCCCATAGCACTTTATCGTATTTCAGTCTAGGTGTGTACTGCTCCATCATTGTCAGTATGTCCATCCATTTGTGAGGCACACGTAATCTTGGATTTTTCAGTTGGATTAGAGCTTGTAGCGTAGATGAGACCTGATAAATAACTATGCTTATTGACACTGCTTCTCCATATTTCTGACTGTTTCTTCTCTTCCACAACTCCCATACAATGCATGCTGGTAAAGCTTGCATGAATGGCTTCAGTCTAGGAACAACTAGTGCAGACCAGCACTTTGTGATTGCTTGTTGTAAGGATAACCCTTCTAATGCAATTCCTGCTCTCCTCAGGAAGTAACTCCAAATACTCATAGCTGCCTTGGATGTGAAAAACAAATGAAATAGAGACTCCTCCTTGGGATCAGCACAGCACCAACATTTTGATGCCATGGAGTATCCTATTTTGCGCAAGAAATCATCAAGTGGTAGTTTTGCTTTCCACACCTTCCACAAGGAAAATGATATCTTGAATGGTAAGCCTTTGGCCCATATCATCTTGAAAGCTATCCTTGGACTGTCTCTTCTTCGCAGGTAATCCCATGTAGATTTCACTAAAAAACGTCCCTTTGTTTCCAGCATCAAGAAAGGTGTATCTAACTCTACACCTTCATTTGGAGGTCTAACATTCTACACAATGTGGTTTGCCAAATCTTCAGGTAGAGTTTGAAATAATTTTTCCAAATTCCACATACCATTTTCAACCATATCATTGACATTGTGAATGTCTTCATCAACTACAAACTGTGCAGGCACTAGGAAATATAAGGCTCCCATCTCGGTCCAATTGTCGAACCAAAATTGAGATGAGCCCATTCTCAGTTTCCAGTATATTTGATGCTCAATGAGATCCATGCATTCAAGCATTTTTTTCCATGCGTGAGATCCACCCTTCCACGGAACAATTACAAGATTTAATTCCTTGCAATATTTTTGACACATAAATGCACTCCATAAACTGGGTTTTGTCGTGAAATTCAACCATAATTTGCAGAACAATGCCTTTGATACATCATGCAGTGATCTGAAGCCAATACCCCCTTCCTCATGTAGCATACATAGGTTAGTCCATGATGACCAATGTCTTGAACTTCATCCCACATTGCTGCTCCAGAAAAATTTTGCAAAGATTCTATATAATTTGTTGATCACATAGGTTGGTGGGTTAACTGCTGACATCATATGAATTGGGATACTCTGCAGGATATTTGCAATCAATACTACCTTGCCTCCTACAGATAGGAGTTTGCCTTTCCACGATTGCAGTTTGTTCATGACCTTTGTGATTAGACCCTGGTAATAATCAATCTTTCTTCTGGCATAAAAAATAGGACATCCTAGATAGGTCAAAGGAAAATTTTCTTTTCCAATACTAGTAATCCTTTCCACCTTGTTAATCACCTCATTATTCGTTGAATGATGCAGATATATAACTGATTTGGTTTTATTCACCAGTTGACCAGATGATGATTCATAAGCTTGTAGAACCTCCATCACAAGTTTCAATGAAGTTGTATCCGATGAGCAGAAAATGATTGTATCATCCGCATATGCAAGATGGTTTATTTGTGGACTCCATTTTGGAAGTCTAAGTCCATGAAAATCGTGGTTAGTATGCAGTGAGTTCAATCCTCGAGACAGTGCTTCTGCTGCCAGAATGAATAAAGTTGGTGAAAGAGGGTCCCCTTGCTTAACTCCCCTAGATGATTTGAAAAAACCATTTGGCTGACCATTTATAAGGATAGAGTACCAATTATACCCAATCAAATCAAATACCAAGCCAATAAAATCTTCAGGGAATCCAATCTTCCTTAGCATTTTAGTCAGGAATAGCCATGATAACCTATCATATGCTTTAGTCATGTCTAGCTTAATCACAACGTTAGGACCTACTTTTGTTCCTACTCTGATATCCTTAATGATTTCTTGAGCTAGGAGTACATTCTCAACGATGCTTCTTCCCTTTACAAAGCCTGCCTGTTCCTCTGAGATTATGTTTGGTAACAATTCAACCAATCTTTCATGAATTACATGTGAGAAAATCTTGTTAACAAAGTTGCGAAGACTTATTGGTCTCATGTCTGCAAAGGTAGTGACTTCTTTTTTCTTTGGTAATAAAACTAGGTTTGTATGCGTCACACTCTTTGGCAGCTGACGACCGCAGAAGAAAGACTTGACCATGCCGACTACATCTTCTTCAATGATTTCCCAGCATGATTGGTAAAAGGCTCCAGTGAAACCATCCGGTTCGCCTGCTGAATCCCCATTTAGTGCCATGACTGCTTTCTTCACTTCCTCTTTAGTAGGTAAACCCATCAATCTCTCCTGGTGATCATTATCTACCATTGAAGGTACATGATTTAGAATATGAAAAGAAGTAGGGGATGAAGTCTCAGTGAATATATTCTTGTAATATTGTATTGCTTCTTCTGCTATTAAGTGGTCTTCTTCAATCCAGTTACCCAGGCTATCCTGGATCCTATATAATTTCAGTCTCTTCCTTCTCCCATTTACTTGAGCATGGAAAAATTTAGTGTTTCTATTGCCATCTTTGAACCATAACATGCCTGCTTTTCGTCTCCAAAATTGTTCTTCTAATACAAGATTTTTAAGCATTTCAGATTGGACCATTCGTAATCTCTGTCTGTTTATCTGAGTCGGATTAACTTCAAATTGTCCTTCATGAACCATTACCACCTCCTCAAGACTTGCAATCTTCTGGAAAATGTCCCCATATGTAGCTCTGCTCCATGTAGATAGTGCATGTTTAAGCTTCTTTAACTTGTAGTAAAAAATACAGAAAGGGTTAGCACTAAAATCAGCATTCCAATTCTCCTTCACTACATCTTTGAAAGATTCATGCTTCGTCCAGAAATTAAGAAATCTGAATGACTTCTTAATTGGGGTAGTTTTTAAATCAGATTTCAGCAGCATCGGGCAATGAACTGAGCTGATTTTGGACAGGTGAGTTACCTCCAATCCAAGAAATTTCTGTTCTAATTCATCATTGCCGAAACATCTGTCCAGTCTTTTGAATATACAATCCTCTACTGATATTCCATTCCACCATGTAAAGATGCTTCCTTTTAATCCCAAATCTTACAATTGCATGTGTTTTGCAGTGTCTAAAGTCATCTACTTCAAGGATAGAAACTGGTAAGCCTCCATACTTCTCTTCCTCATCCCATATCACATTAAAGTCACCTCCCACTAGCCATGGAACTGATAAATCTGATGTCATTGCATACAACGAATCCCATAGGTCAATTCTTTCTATACGATAACATTTGGCATAGACTAGCCTAAGGATGAGTTCATCTTGAGATTCAGAATGAATCAATCTTAAGATAAGTTGTTGAGTCATGTAATGAAGAATAGAAACTGTATGAATTTCATCGATAAAAACCCAAATCTTATTAGACACATTCCCCACAGCCTGTTCCAATCCAATTCTTGCTCTGTACCTCTCCATTTTGTGAGCCTGTTGCATAGGCTCCATGATTCCTATGAACTGGAAGTGATGTTTTTTATGCAAAGTAATCAGCCTTTCAAATGCTTGCATTGTGTTTACTGACCGCACATTCCGTATAATGGCATTCATTAAATGATTTTAGGTTTGGACAGTGTACTCCTTGTTTGTACTCCACTGACATGTGCAGTTGAACTCTCTTTTGACTGTTTCTTTTTTCCTTTTGATGGAGATTTGATAGGTTCAATATTCCTTGGTGACAGATCCCCATGCTTGGCAACATTAAGGAAATTTTGTGCAGTGGAATCCTCATCCATGTCTGTAACTGTAGGATTTACAAGGGCAGGTAGGTCATGAGCTTGTATTAGTTCTATTGTTGTGGAAACTTCATACCTGTTGTATACCTGTTGCGAATTCCCTCCTGGATCTATGATATCAATGTTTCCCTCTGTTGTATCTTTTGCTACTGTATTTGCGATTTCAGTTATGATTTGATAGTATTTGCATTGACATTATCATTAACCCTTTGGTCCTCATCTTCATCTTCATTTCCACTTATTTTAATCATCACTTTGCATCGAATCTGGGATTTGACCGTCTTCTAAGACTTCCTCTGTTTGGTTGTGCCATAATTTCCCTCCTACCCATTTTTCTTTTTCATTGGCCTTGAATTTGTCAAAATCTAGATCTTCAACAAATTCATTTTCTTTGTTATTTGCTATTTTTTGGTCATCTTTGGTGCCTTGTTAAGGAATGTCTTGACATAAAGTATTGAGATGAACTGCATTATTTTTGAAAGACGCCTGAACCTATTGGGCGGTTGAGGCATTGTGGAGGCGCTGCTCTTTTCCCACCTGTTGTTGTACACAATCCGCTTGACTCTATATTGTGTTCAAGATTTCTTTTTGTTGTATGATTGAATGTGAGGGTGCATGGTTTAGTTTCTTTGGTTGAGTGTAGTTTGGTTGTCTCCTGGAAGAGCTAGGAGTGGTTACTTTTTGTACCTGTTCATGCAAAATATTTTCCAAAACTGTTGTGGAGTTGTTATGCAGAATATCATTATTGTTTGTGTTTTTTTGTACATGGGATTCCTCTATTATTGCCAGTTGGTTACCCAAATTATCCTCATCATTTTCCTTTTGTAAAACTGCGAATTGGTTGTTAATAGGGATTTTTTTTGTATATTGGAGTTGTTAGCAAGATCTATTTCTTTACCTTGTGCAGCAGAAGATTCAGTTTGTTTTCCTTTGTTGAGAAACCTATTATCTCGGACTTCCTTCCATTAAGGGCCTACATTACCAACCACCTTGCCGCTGGTGAGAGTCATTAAGGGAATCTCATGTTTTGCAGGTTTCTTATTGCGTTGTTGCACTGATTCAACACTTTCTTGTTTATGGACATTTTTCTTTTCCCTTAACTCCGGATTAATTTTCCAACATTCAAAGATGTCATGTCCTTATAGCCTACATTCTTTGCAGTATTTTGGAAGGTAATCGTATTTAATAGTCACCCATTCAGTCCTCACTTCCCCCGATGTCTCATTCACAATATCCATGCGAGCCATTTTTGGAAAATTCGATAATAAGTCAACTAATACCTTAACTCGGGCACAACTAGGTCTAGTCTTATTAATTGTAGCCAAATCAAGATAAATTGGCTTTCCCACATCAGAGGCCAAAGAAAATAGACATTCTTTTGCGAAAAAAGTTGGCAGTAAATTTGGGAAATAAATCCAGGCCATAACTTTAGGAGTTTCCTCTTCAACTTTGAATTTAGAATCATATATCAAAGTTCTCAATTGGTATTCATTCCCTGCCCTGTCTTTCATTTAATAAACACTTTTGATGAGAAAGCTACGAAATCTTGCCATAACGTCAATTTAATCAAAACATGTTTATCACGCAAATGACCAATATTACACTCACCTTTAATTCCACATTGAATTGGGAGAATTTGACGAAGTTCATTTAGCTCAGGCCAACCATATGAAAATTTACGCACCACAGCATAATGTAAATTTTCAATCTTGTTCATGCGATCCACCTCAGCTTGCGAAAAACGTACCATTGGTTGTCCCTGAACTAACACTGGTTGGCGCATTGGAGTAAGCTCAACATTACAGAGACCCTGGATCTGAGGGGTTGCTGGCTTAAGAATATTTGAATAGTTTAAAGGCTTGGGTATTGTAGAGGTGTTGGTAGGGATAGGCGAAGTCGATTGGGAGGCCTGACCAGCCATTAGAACTTACTCGTCGCTGGCCATGGAGGCCATGAAGTTTGACAACTTACTATCAAAACTGCCAAAATATGAAGCTGATGAAGAAGTGAGACTCAGGTACAGCAGTTAGGACGTCCGTGAAAGATCTACAAACGAGTGATCTGAGCAGAAGAGCGTTGTAGTTTGAGGAAGACGCTGCTATAGTAACCCTAATTTCTAATATTAAGAACTGATCAAAAGGGTATAAGTAAAGCTGTAAAACCAGATGGGAATTGATTATAAGAGGAAAGGTGTTCTTTTGTGATTAAAATTTAGATGAAAGTACTGAAAATTAAGAATTTAAGCCATTAAAATGAGATTCTCAAGACTTCTCTCTCTAGAGTAGAGAGAAGTTAGAGCATCGACAAATTTAGGAAATGCCCTCTCCCCTCAAATCGGCCTCTACGCGTGTCGAAGGCTGAAATTGACCATTAGAAAACAAAACAATGGCCAATAAAAAGAATTCTCCTTTGAAGTTTATTTTAATGAGCATAAAACTAGGTGAAGAGTCTAATTACTGCTTTTCTGTTGTTTCACTTTATAGGGTAGGGTCACCGTGCCTATGTGGGTCATAGAAAAGAAAATACATAAAGCCTAACAAGGTATGGGTCGAATCATGATAAAGAAGGTTCGGTGGTTGTATAATTCCCAAGCGGAAAGTCGTATACTTTAAAAGTAGATGGAGTGATCAAGCGGCCCTTCTTGCGCCAACATACATCCAATGGCATAGAGTGATGCGTCAGTATGAACATGGAACTCCTTATTCCAATCCGGAAACCGAAGGATTGGGGCTGACAGCAAACACTCATCTGCATGCTTAAAGGCTTAATCCTGTTCCGGTTCCCAAGCGTTATACCTTTCTTCTGCAATGATTCCATTCTGGGATTCCGCGCTTCGAAAAGTCTTTTTTGATGCGTCTGTAATAGCCTATGTGTCCCAAAAAAGAACGTGCTACGCCCGGCCCCCTTTTCAGTAGATGAGACTAGGATGAAAGGGCTTTCTTTCATTAACATTCAATGAAGGTGCATAGCTTCTTTGAATGTCCTGCTGATTGACTACTTGAAGAGAGGTTGGTCACATTACGAGGTTTTGCCCTCGAGATAGTGGTACTGGTCAGACAGGCACGCAGCAGCAGGGTACTATGGTTACCGCACCTCCTCCAGCATAGCCAGTTAGAGCTGTTCCTCATGGTACTCAGGGTCGTGGACGTCCAGGTCGGCTTTGTTAAAGTATATATACACATATACTTTATAGTGAGAGAGAAGATTCTCTAACACAACTATGGAAAAGCCTCCTTAAGGGTGGGTTAGGTTAGTCAATCCGGCCCGAGACGCGTTCGTTGACAAAACCGCCGTAGGAATTCCTACTTTTCAATAGAGCGGAGGCGAACTAATCAACGAGAAAGAGGCCCTACTCACTACAAACGAATACACCACAAGATCGAACTGCACTCATGCCTCTCCCGCATCAAATCAGAAGCAATTTCCGCTCTACCATTAATTGTTGCTATTTCCGCACCCCTGTCCGGTGGTTTGAGAAAGAAAGTCGAGACATTCAGTCAGTCACGGACTACTTGACTTCCTTATGATGATTCAATGTTAATGACCTCAGTCAATCTTTTTTTTGAGCCTTCGCTATCGTGGGCTAGA